>OX375867.1:95374770-95454094 GCA_947359475.1 Heligmosomoides polygyrus bakeri | reverse complement strand
CTACAAAGAGCTTTTTCGAAATACAATTCATATTAATTAAGAGTTAGATTTTCCTGTGAATTTCGAAAATTCCGCGTAAATTTTATTTCTATGCTGCCAGGTTCGACCCTCGATGAATCTCGGCATTGATCGTTGTCGAATTGCTTATCGTGGTGTTGAACTCGAACCGAGATAGTACACGCTTTATTGACGACTAACGTTTCGGCGATTTCGCCTTCTTCAGAGTCTGAAAAAGTCCAGACATATGTTGAAGCTACTAGGTCAAACATCGCCACAGACCTTGCGAAATTCGAAGACCCGATGAACAACAACCCTTCCAGCTGAGAGAGGCAACAACAGCCCAACACTTAGGACACCCGAGGAGACCCTACAAGGCGAAACTAGCTAAAAGGCGAGACTGATGTACGGGGTGAGCTCTCGGGTTATATAGACGCATTCCCCCCGCCGATTCAGCCTCGGGCTCTTGGCCTGTATCCAGAACCCCTCCAGGGTTTTGCGTGCGGCGGTATGGGTCTCCCGTGCTAGGATTTTGAATGTGACCCCAAAGTCGACACCGTTATGGTCATTTACCCTGTGCCAGCCCAACGCAGTTGATGGCCGTGACCTGTTCTTGCCTTCCAGGTGTTCCTTAACGCGAACATAGAAGGGGCGAGCTGTTTCACCGACGTATTCACCTCCACAGCTGTTGCACCTTATTAGGTAGACAACCCCTGAAATCATGCAGTCTCCTTCGTTGCCTGCAGGGCAGATGGTGCAACTTGGGGTTGCGCAAATTCGGTCGTACAGCCGGTTGCGCACTAGGCGACTTTTCAAGTTAGCGGGAGGTGTATCTACCACTTTGACATCGTTTTCCAATCCCGCCCTTCTGAGGCACTTCCTAATAGAAGCGCTGACACTGTCTGAGATGAAAGGGATGACAAACGGGATTTTATCATCAAGTGATGTATTACGTGAGCGATTGCTGGTGCTCCTCCGCTGATAGCCAAAGAATGTATACCCATTCTTGGCAGCGATTTGATGAGCAAGCGCTAGCGATTCCTTACGCTCGTTTTGTCCAGTAGATACTCTGCTTGCTGTGCGGAACATATTACGCACGACAGCTGTTTTGGTCTGTGTCGGATGCGCCGATTTGCTATGGACCAAGATGTTCTTGCTTGTGGGTTTACGATACCACTTTGTTACTTTGCTCCCTCCACTCAGCCGTATTTGGACGTTCAAAAACGGAAGCCAGTCATCCTTTGGAGTCTCCCGTGTAAACTTGATATGCTCACTCTGCTGGTTTATGATATCGAAGCACATGTCCATCTCCTCTTGGGTAGAACAGATGATGAAACAGTCATCGATATATCGACAGTATATAGTCTTACGTACTATATCCTATCATTATACTATCCACAGGATAACATTTTGTCTGTCATAGATAATTATGCAATGTTAACTGCAATATTCATATGGTACGTTAATCACAGTATGCATAGCAAGAACGTCTTATTTCTATGCGTTTTAACGAAAAAGGCCTTTACTAAACTCCAATAAAGAAATTTAACGAAATGCTGGTAAAATCGTTAAATCTGTAAATCAGTAGTCGTTAAAGGCTCAACACTGCCCCGCACTTCTACAGGGTGCGTCAAAAGTTCTTGGACTCTTTTGTTTCAGGCTCACTACATGAGATGATGCGCTCCGCTCGACCAAACTTTTATGTGGTATTGTTTGGTATTATTGCCCTACTCTTACCCCCTCATATACCAATTTTTCGTGCCTGAATGTTTTTTGTTCAAGATGGCTGATGCAAATGGTTTGCGCACTGTAATAGAGAAACTGCATGTCGAAGAAAAAACTAACCATAAAACCACCTAGAGGGCATCCCGAAGAAAGACATTCTTCCTTGGGAATCTGTGCCTTGAAAAACAAGAACCAGAAGAAAAACCGACCGGACTTGTCATCAAGATTCTGCGCCCGCTCATAAGGATAAAGTGGTATAGAAGTTTTGTGCTGAACAACATTCCGGATTTCATCCCAGCCTGAGAATGGCCCCCGCTCAGCCCGGACCTCAACCCGATGAACTACACAATCTGGTCCATATTGAAGAATAAGGCCTGCGCAACATCCCACACAAACACTGCTTCATTTCAAAGAGCTATGAAGAAAGCCTGGGGAGAGATTGATGAAGACCCCCTGCGTGGCGCTGTTTATGGGTTCCCCGAGCGATTGAAGGCGTGTATTCGTGCTAAAGGAGGCCATTTCGAAATGGTCAATTACACGTGTCCAGGAACTTTTGACGCACCCTGTATTATTATATTTTGACTACAATCAATTCTACAGCCTCGAAGCATATTAAGAAAAGCTGCAATGCACAATGTAAGCAAATTCTAGGTGACGTGACGTGGTCACCTAGTCTGGTTACCAAATGATGACATTGAAAACGCGCTACGATGCTCTCCTGTGTCGGCGACTCCGACGTTCGAGTCACCGACGTCAGTGACGGGCGGTCTGTGACGGGTCGCAGCGTCGGCGACGCGTCGCCGAAGTATAACATAGGCCTTAGTTGCACGGGGTGAGGTCGGGGCAGACATAACTATGTCGTTACGTGAATGTTGTTTCAATGGGATGATCAGCGGCAGTTTATGCAGGAATGCAGGAGTTTATGCAGGAAATGGTGATGTGGATGGTTTTTAGAGTTAGTATTTGCCATCTACAACTTCTCCGGTCAATTTTTACCCGTGAATATGGTTATGCTACGGAAAAAGGTCACTATCGCCTCGGGTCAATTGTCCTATTGCAGACTGTTGCCCACCACATTCTGTGGGATCTTAAGTTCCTTGCTAGAAATGTTGCTGTCGAGGGTGGACTAGACCTGTTGCTGGCGGAAACTCAAGAGGAAACAGCATCGTTGTTCGCTGGTGTGCCAACCATGGGAAATTCTAACAAACCGAAGTCTTATATGCTGCTTGCTGGACGAGTTTTCTAATCTTCATGTTTACTTCTCTTCTCCATTTCGAGACGAGTTTCTTGCAGGTAACTGAGGTCGTGGTAGGATTCGCCCTAATTACGCTAGTATGCGTTGGGTACAAGACTTAACTGTCTGCCATGCTTCTATTCGTTTGAGGGGGCCTGAATGTGAGGCTAAATGCTTGGTGGAGTGTTCCTGTTGACCGATTCTACCGCGATTTCATGAATTACGACTTCTTCCGAGCAATATCTGTTATTATGTTATGTTAAAATGATAAGGATAAGGATAAAGGACGGCGTTAATCAATCCCCTCTGGGATGCGCCAGCGCATTCTACTTCTACGGGATGTCGTGGAGGCGACATGAATGCGTATTTGGCCATACAATGACTTGCGGTGGCCAGCCGATGAACAAGTCAGCGCTCTATCCTTCCCAGACAAGTCTGGTACCAATTCACCGACCTCGGAGGGATGGAAGGCTTGGTTGGCCTGGGCGGGAAATCCGAACCAGGAACCTGGTATCGGGTGCACGCGACAGTCGCGCCTCCTCCGACTGCGCTACACGCGCCCATGTTAAAATGAACATAGGCTAATACCGGGAGTATGGACGGATATCAACTAGAATGGAACGAGGAATACCCACACGAAACGATACAAGACAGCATCATCAACCGAGGGACAGTCTGGGAGCTTAAACACTGAGAACATTTCGTGCTCCGCGGCTAACCATACGTCACCGAGCGACCTCCAGAGGAGAAACTCATCCTAAACTGCAAGTGGATGTCAAACACGTTGTCAACTGAAGCATTTTTCAACTGGTCAAACAGTCACAACTGGAAACTCCAGGAAAGCTCTTTGCGGCAACTATCATAGGCAGACATGCGCAAAGGTAATGTGCCAGTTAATTTAAAAGGCTAGCTATGAACGAAGCTGTGAACCTTTGAAATTTGAAAACGAGAATGGCGGAAATTTTTGATGCGACCCAACATAGTGTTTTTAAGCTCTCGTGACAATAAGCGCAAAAGAATCTCTCATCAAGACGTCTACTTAAATGGCGAGCAGAAGAATTTACCACCGCGTTTACGTAGAAGGGCAGGCTCGTTGATGAGACAGTTTCGTAGTAAGCGAAGTGGAGTGCGGCAAAATCTTCCAGAAATGTTCTATAACTGACCTTTATGGAGGTCGGAATCCGTCTAGCAGATTGCAGGATGTTCCCTCGTAAAATTCCGATGGCACTGATTCTACGCTTCTACCAAACCTTCAATGACACTGCACTTCACGTAACCTTTTCCGCCGTTGAATGGCGCCTCTGGCGCCAAGCTGACCTTTTCAACGTGCCGCTTTGGAACGGTTTTACGAGGCGCAGGACCTCCACAGCCGTTTACGTTCCGTTTAGTGCTTGGATCGAGTCTCAGGGCTCGTCGGGTCAACCGCTGAAAAACGGAAAACCAGGCGGCGCCGCAGCCGCGTACTTTATCGGTGTGGTAACGGCTGCATAACGCTCAACTCCTGGCAGTAAACGCGGCTAGCACCAGGTGCGTGCGGACCACGATCTTCCTTCAAGGACAGCGTCCACAGCGACGCCTTCAGTTCGCCTTGGAGGACGTTCTTTGTGGTCTTTTAGGGCTACTGACCAGAAGACTAGGTCGATTCAGGCATGTTATGTTGAAAAGATAAACGACGGCGTTAGTCAACCCTTCTTCGAGATGTGCCACACCTTTTGCTCTTTTGGTTTCCTCCGCGGGATGTCGTGGAGGCAATTTGAATGCGTCCTTGGCCAGTACAATGTCTTGCGGTGGCCAGCTGACGGACATATTAGTGTGTTACCCCTTCCAGGCAGGTCTGCTACCAGCTTACCTATCCATAAGTGATGGTTGACTTTGTTAGTGAGCGTCGTCTCTCCACACGAATCTCTCTGTTGTAGCATTCCACGGTGGATCTCCAATGAGTGAGACATTGTTTCACCTACTTATTACTTTCGAACGCATTTAAAGGTTCTTTGACCGATATTTGCAGAAGATTAACATGCTATTGTTATTGTTGTTATTATTGTTATTGTTTTAATATTTATTGCAAGAGGCAATACGTTAAAAAGCAAACACATAAACAATCACAGAAAAAGAGCACAGGGACGAATACATACAAACAGTGAGACAACACTTACAAACAATCATACTATTCAACCAATTTCAGATCTGAGCAACAAACTTTCAACTCGGCTTCTTTCTTTTGTCTTGGTGTCAGGGGAAACTGAAGGTGCTTAGAGAATTTCAGATATAAACTACCTGCCCTATAAGTGAAAGACATTACTCGTGAATTGGTTCTTGACCGAGGTAGCTGTAGCTTAGCGGAGCCACCTCTTGTGTGCGAAGTCTTCATCTTAAAGAATCTACAAGGCCTAGAATCGGTGGTAAAGTACAACAGCTTGTGTACAAGACAGATGTCAAAAACTCTGCGGCGAGAATCTAGGGATGGTAGTCTGAGACATTTATTTCTGATTGATGCCTTCGGTATACGTGAATATACGAAACTCCCTATTCTAAGAAGAAGCTTCCTGGTGAATTGTTCTGTACTTTCTCTAAAGTATAGATGTCTTTTTTCTTATACAGAGCAAATACGGACACACTTGATTCAACAAGGGGGCGTATATAAGTCTTGTACACCCTAAGGAGAACAGATATATTCCTAGCGACTAATGCCTTAAAGACGTTATATGTTCGTAGCAAACGACAAATTATTAGCCAAGCTGAATACTCAGAAACAAACTCCAAAAAATACCAGTAAAGAGGAGAAAAAATTAAGGATTACGAGATGATTTTTTTGAAACCACGCAAGTGTTCCACAAAAGGTTTTTCAACATCTTACAAGGACTAGTGTTTACCATTTCATTATTTATTTTTTTATGTTTTTATTATCGTGCATATTTTGATATCAAAGTCGAGCTTAAGGAAAGGTTCAGACAGAAACCAAGATCTGACCTCGGACTTATCTCTTTTCGATAACATAGAAGGTTAATCTGCGTCACCGTTCCGTTCCGTGGAATAACCAGCGAAATGCAACCACACAGAAAGAGCGATCGAATGTTCCTCGATGTGGAGCCCTGCACTGTGGAATAGAAGTCGATGCAGTCTAATGCGCAAAAGGAAAATCACTGCATCTAGAAGAGCGGGTAGAAGATCGCTCAGTACTCATCACGACATAGTTAAGCTTTCTTATCTTCGTTCAAGGGGCGCGTATAGCGCAGTCTGGGGACGGCTGTCGCGTGCACCCGATACCAGGTTCCTAGTTCAGATTTCCCGCCCGGGCCAACCAATCCTTCCATCCCTCTCGGGTTCGGTGAATTGGTACCAGACTTGTTTGGGAAGGATAGAACGCTGACTTGTTCATAGGCTGGCCACCGCAAGTCATTGAATGGGCAAATACGCATTCATGTGGCCTCCACGACATCCCGTAGAAGTAGAATGCGTGGCGCATCCCAAAAGGGATTGAGTAACGCCGTCGTTTATCCTTTATCTTCGTTCTAGGAAGAAGTGGTTCGATGATGAAAGAAGTTTTATACCCAGAAACTATCCGTTGGAAAAGCGATGCTGGACACAGCGAGGTTCAGACCAAGATCTGAAAGCAGCAACTCAACACACAATAAGAGAACCAATCAGCGCAAAGAATTCGATGAAGAGATACGGAATATCCTAAGCTTACTTGTTTTGTTGAAAACTGTAAACTATAGTGCATAGGCGAACAGTGCCACAAAAAATGTAGGTATTCTACTGAGGAAGGTGTTGTGAAGTGACTGATACTGGTTCTAACAGCTACCGGTTATATAAAGACAACCTATATATATAAGTAATAAAGGTTAAAGGATGGCGTTACGCAACCTCTTTTTGGGATACGCCACGCACTCTACTTCTCGGGATGTCGTGGAGGCGATTTGAATGCGTATTTGGCCATACATTGACTTGTGGTGGCTAGCCGATGAATAAGTCGGCGGTTTTTCCTTCCAAGACAAGCTTGGTACCAACTCACCATCTCCGAAGAGATGGAAGGCTTGGTTGACTTGGAGGGAAATCCGAACCAGAAAGCTGGTATCGACAGTCGGCGCCTCCTCCGACTGCGCTACACGCGCCCGTATATAAATAATATATAAATAAATATATAGAACCAACCTATATACAAATAGTTATATAAATAATGCCACTGAAATAAAGCGATGTCTATTTTGCTTTCCATGATTTCAGGCCGTAAATTATCAGGATGATGTCAAATTTCATGCAAACAGAAATTCTGCTATCAATCGAGTTAAAATAGCGACGGCTTGGAAGAGAGCATGATGGCGCAGTTTTTTTGCACTGAAAAATGTCCCCCTTTCTGCTCTTTAAAACAAACATTAAAACATTATTTCCTAAAAAATATAAAATTTCAAACGATGTGCTCACTTACTGGATAGACGAATTAAAGCTTCAGAGAATGTTATACTAAAAGTTTCCTTGAACAAAATTATTCTTTTTTGGAGAGTCTCTAGCTTAATGTCAATAGAAGAAACTTATTTCAATTTGGACGAGTTGGCTTTGAACTGCTCAGGACCAAAAGTTTTAGGCCACCTTATAAAAGTGTCCAATTCGACGTGATATTGGTATAAATACTCTTTCATAAGACTGGATTCTCCCGTCATTCAAGCTCAGAACGCAACAGTTTCCTTATCAGGCCGAACTCCAACGAACTTTAGACCTCTTCCAATGTTCCCTTCTTCTTCTCTCTTCCCTTTTAGCCCTTTCTCTTCAATAAACCTCTCCCTGAGTGAGTAACAGGTACACCCAGCAGTGCTACCGCTATCGTATATCAGTGACATTCCGGGCGAAATGTCACCGTCGAAATGTCGAATCGACGGCGACGACACGGTAGCAGGTAAGGAAGGTTCGGTAGGGTACTCGTCACACCATAAACATCCCCCAACTCAGGTCCCCGATCGTGGCCTTCTCCGGGCCTTTTCACATTTGAACCGCAGTGACACGGACTCTGCTGAGACAGAACGGCTGGGTATTCTGCTGGTTGAGATGCATTTAATTCCCTGTGTTATTTGGAATGTAATTGATATCGACCTTACCGCACGTGGTACCGCTGAGGCCTTACAAGGATGGGTTCCCCAATTCATGGTGAGCTTTTGCGATGCTATTTTGACAGGATGTAGGGCCCTGGGAGCGGGGTTTAGAGTCACAGTCAGTTTATGCTGAATGCTTTTTTTAAAGACCTGAAAAGAGACGTGAAGGCGTGTGCGCAACACTCATCAACCTCTACGATATCTCAGCAGGTGTGCCTCGGTGGCGCAGTCGGTAAGAGTGTCGCTTTGTAGAAACACACCGGCGGGCTTTTCAGTTCAAGCCCGAAGAGCTGCCAACATTTTTGCACGTATCAGTTCGTTGTTATTATGCTTTCTCATTATCACAGGAGTCAATATTAGACCTTCAATACTCACAACAGTCCAATGCTTTCTATATGTGCTTTCATATGTGGTAGTTTTTTTCAGGTAGTTGGTTACGTTGATTTTCCCCCAGGATCCTTTTCTACATCCACGGATTACGCGTTCATCGAAGAAGAAGTGGTCATTGCTTGCTAGAAAGAAGTTTGTTCATCACGGGCTTTTGGTAGATGCTGCTGGTGACACCCGCTTGCGTTTTACTTCATTCACATTTTCGTACTATAGCTGCTAACTAAAAGGAAAATAATAAATATAAGACTTTAAGTTCAATAATAGATAAGACTTTTTATTTCCAAAGAAAGGTATATGTCGCGTAGGTGGGCAGCATTGGGAGGAGAGAACGCGCCAGCCAATCAGACCGCATGGAATGGGCATGCCATTCAGCGAGGGTGTGCACAGTTGGTACCCTGATAAGCTGGCATGTGTTCGGCCTGTGCTCTGTTTGGTTGCTATTGGCTGGCGCTGTCCCACCTACCAATGCTGCTCACCTACGCGACATGTACCCAAAGAAATGATATGGTGCAGATATGAATAGTTGAATAACTAGCACATATGAAGGCGCTAATAGACAGCCTTGGTTTGCTGTAAGCAATGATGGTCTAAAATTGCCTCCTCTGATCATGAGAAAGGGTAATAGCAACAAACTGATACGTGCAAGAATATTGACAGCACTCGGACTCCAACTGAAAAGCCCGCCGGTGCGTTTCTACGAGGCGACACCCTTACCGACTGCGCCACCGACGCACATCTGAAGGGATGTGGTAGAGGTTGATGAGTGTTGCGCACATGTTTTCACACCTCTTTTTCAGGTCTTTATAAAAGCGCTCAGCAAAAACTGACTGTGGTCCTGGACTCCGCTCACAGGGCCTCACATCCTGTCAAGACAGCATCGCAAAAGTTGGGAACATCTCTTTTTAGACTACGGAGTTGATGACGGAAGTAAGGTCATAAAAAATTTCGGATCTATCCTAATTGGGAAAGAGAGGGGGGGGGCACCGATAGAAAAGCGAAATAAAAAGAGACACTATGGCATCTTCTGGCTGAGAAATTGTAAAGAAAGCTCGGATCTATCCTAGTCCGGGGGGGGCACATAACTAAAAAGTATTATATGTAACAAATTCACTTGAGACTTATCGAGCGGCTCCTACAGAACAACCTAGGACCCTAAACAAGAAAAAGTCACAAACAAAAAAACAACGAACAATTGCATTTATTGCGGTTGTAAGCCGGCAAAGTTGTGTGCCCTCCTCACCATGTTGGGTCCTGGTTATGACATGTGAGGCAGAGGTCAGCATGCGACATGCGGCTTCATGCGCCCTATTCACCATGTTAGATCCCGGTTATGACATGTGAGGCAGCGGTCAGCACGCGGCATGCCTCCATTCCCTTACCGACTGCGCCACCCTTACCGACCTATTCACCATGTTAGATCCCGGTTATGACATGTCAGCCGGCAGTCAGCACGCGGCATGCCTCCATTCCGTCGTCTTTGCCCACCGCGGCGATTTTTTATTTTTTTTTTGTTCGTTCGTTATTGGTTTCTTTCAGGTTCCAACTCGTTCTCGAGGAGCCGCTCGGTAAGTCTCTATTCATTTTGTTACCTACTTTTAGTTATGTGGCTCCCCGGACTAGGATAGATCCGAAAGGTCCACCCGTGGCTAGTTCATCGCCTGGCATTTGTAAAGCGTGGAGTTCATTTTCAATTTATCTGCCGTCGACAAAGTGATAGAAGGAATTTCTCCCTAGGAAGGACCCAAATTTTCCTCTACTCTGTCTGTTAAAGCCTCTTCTGTCGTGCCAATCACCAATGTGGGTTAGAAAAAATGTGAAGAGACTTCAAGACTCCGACACGATCAAGCTTATTCAAATTTATCCGCCGCTGAGCCACGTGCTTTATAACGCTCACTTGGTACTACAAAATTTACAAAATTTACAAAAGTTCTAGGAAACTGCAGTGTTTTTGAGTTTTGGCTTCAGCGTAAGCTCGCCGGAGCACTACTCCCTGCCACCGGGAACTCTCGGTCATGTGACTCCTCTGCAGATGCGAAATCGCTCCATGCAATCTGTAAGCATCAGCGGCATAAAAAAAAGTTGATCACTGCGCCACCACCGGCGTAAGTGTCGGCGAGTTCCGCGTTGTTGTGCCGGAGATGCCACGATACGAGTACAGAGATACGCTTGGCTTTGCCGACGTCACTTTTTCCCCACTGGAGCCGTAGTACCTTCTTTGAAGCTGCGAAAACGTATTCCACCACTGTGCTCCTTATTGCATGCCCACGTCTTTTTGAGAAGAGATGGTGTATGCCCACAGACATCCCTTGTAATTAAAGCAATTGGGCTGGTTCTCAACAAGTCGACCTCTCCTGGAGAGTCGGCAACTTTGTGCAGTGGCTCTCTTATGGCTCTCGCATATTCTTTCACTGGTCAACGGAGCAAAATTGGCTTTCTAGGAGCAGTTAACCCTATGGACCGAGTTCATCATTGAATCCTACCCTTTGTGTTTGGCATGACTTCCATAGTTCTAAATTCTGCCTCTGCTAGGCGTTTGAAGCGGACTGAGAAAGCTCTTGTTGCAATATGAGTCACGCACTAACCCAGGGTAACTCTTTTTTTGCACTTTTTTATATACTGTATTGTACTATACTATGCTATACTATACTACACCACATGCCATATTATTTACTATATGGTTAAAATCAGTGTGAAGAGCAATGAAGAGCTTCACATCTAAACTTCAAACACGCCTGCTCATAGATTTGATCTGTTTCGAATCAGGTCTTCTCCTATTTTTGGTGGTCTTCATTTTTTGCTTCATAAAGGATAAAGGATAAAGGACGGCGTTATTCAATCCCTTTTTTGATACGCCACGCATTCTACTTCTACGGGATGACGTGGAGGCGAGTTGAATGCGTATCTGACCATACAATGACTTGCGGCGGCCAGCCGATGAATAAGTCAGCGCTTTATTCTTCCCAGACATGTCTGGTACCAATTCTTGGCCCTCGAGGGATGGAAGGCTTCCTTGGCTTGGGCGGGAAATCCGAACCACGAACCTGGTATCGTGTGCAGGCGACAGCCGGCGCCTTCTCCCACTACGCTCCAGCGCCCTTTTGCTTCACAGAAGCAGAAAACTGTCTCATTATATCACTCCTTGTTTTAAAGTTATGTTTCTCTTATGTTTCTCCTTTTGCGAAGGGTTTTGGCATCCGTACAGTTTATGAAGGTTCAGTCCATCATTGCACCTCATTCTATAAGATACCATTTCTTACTCTTACCTTTGTTTTCCCTTTTCTTCAATGCACATCTCGCGTCTCCCTTCTAAGACCTATGTTATACTTCGGCGACACTGTTGTCGGTGACGTCGGCGACAATGTTCAGCGGGGTGCCACGCAGTCCATAGTAGCCCGCGCAAGACTGTCGCCGACGCCGCCGACAACATCGTCGCCGAAGTATAAAATAGGCCTAAGCAATGCGCGTTTAAAGAGGCCTATGAAAGACAGGGCCCGCTCCGGAATGGCCACGTGAATTGCGTGCTTGGTCGTTGGACTAGCCCATACTCAAGATCTGAAGCTTGTGACTTGCATTTTACCGTTCAACGCCGTAATATTTAACATCTTGGGCTGCTCTCGAACTACATAACTCCAATTCCAGCAAGTAAGGCTTTAATCGAGCTATAGAATGGCCAATTTCAGTACTAGTTTTTTCTTAATTTGTTTCTGTTGTCATTATTGGCTAAAATAAATAAGTAAATAAATATTAGGAAGGGGGTGAAAAGTAATGAGACTCTCCATGCCGTGTCCTTATATCTCGTGTCTGGAGTCTGGTTCTGTGCTTATCGTATTTGTATGCTTGTATGCTACTTACTTAAGGCCAGCTGAGAAGTTACCACTTCCGTCATTTCCAGAAGCATGCCAAAACCCCAGCCTGTCTCATGCCGAAACCCCAGTCTGACGAGTCGACCTGTGTCGTGCAAATCCCTCCCGATTCCCAACCTCAAGCAGCCTGGACTCAATCTTAACGTAGGATGAGAAGTATGTAGGTCTTCTACCTTGACCCTGCCAAGCAATCATTCTGGGTGACGCCTGTTGACCCGTTACCGACCTTTGTTCAGCGAGATATTCACGGGGAGAAGCACCTTCAGAGCTTTTGGGTCTGCGCACATGGACCGTTACACTGGAAGCTGTTTACCAAAGGCACGACGATGGACTCCAAGACCATGGTAAACGAAATAGAAAAGATGGGCCAGCGACTCGCTCTTATTCAGTCGCAGCGCTTCAAGAAGGTTCTCCTCTTCGACAACGCCGCACCCCATCGGGCAAAAGAGACCACGGATAAGCTTGGCCAGCTGGGCTACGTTCACATGCTTCACCCACCGTATTCGCCTGACATCTCTCCATGCGACTACCACCACTTCTTGGGCCTACGGGAGTTCCTGGTCGGAAGGGACACAAGAACCCAAGCAGACCTCGACAACCATATCAAGCAGTTGATCAACACCAGGCCCAAGCAGTTCTGGAAGGATGGGATCAGGGAGTTGGGTGAGCGATGGCAGCAAGTCATTGACCTTAATGGCAGACACATTCCTCAGCATCTTTGAGTTGTAATTGAGTTATAGAGAGGATAAAGAATTTTTAAAATTTGTCTCATTACTTCTGCCCCCCCCCTAATAAATAAATAATCAGCAACTATGTAAAACGAGGTCCAGGAGCCAGATTCATCAACCGCTTACCGGCCGGTAACGGCGAAAAGTACCACCAAACCGTTTTACACTTGTAGCACGTCCCTGATTGTGAGACGTATTTAAATAAACAAATAAACCTTCTGATACCGTAATTCATGTGATGTAACAAATTTGGGGTCAAATCCCTTGTGTCGGTTATTACGTAGGCCGGTACGGTGAATCTGCGGTGAGATGATAACAGTGGCATCGTTGATGAATCTAGCCCCAGGATAAGATTGTCTAACGTTCTAGGCCAAAGTAAGGTAAAAACATGCAATGAGAACCATCCCAGAATAAGACAGAACCGCCAAACAGATAGAGAAGGAAGAAAATAAGAGGAGCTATCTGCCTAGATTTTGTTCTTTCGTAGAATTCTTTTATGGATCAGGCGCGTGTACAGCAGCTGAAGGAGGTGTCGGCTGTCGCGTACATATACCAGGTTCTCCGTTCCGGTTTACCGCCCATGCAACCAGGCATTTATCCCTTCAGAGTCGATGAATAGAACTAACATCCCAAATGGGGCTGTTCGTACCCCCATATGTAGGTATTGATTAACATCATCATTTACCCTTAGGCCTATGGTATAGTCCCGCGGAAGTACCCGCGGGACGTCCGCGGACGGAAGGTGCACCACGGAAGGCGGTCGCCGACCAGTACGGTCGGCGGCCGACACTGAATGATAATCGCACTGGAGCGCACTTATCATTCCGTGAATTAGGAACGTTCCAACTTCACTGAGTCGGTCGCTTTCGAGTTGGAGCACGTTTATTTTTGATAACATTTTTGATAACACCGACCAACAGCCTCTCGCGGTGCAAGGCCATAATCTAGTCGGGACCCAACGCGCGCCCAATAGCCGCAGTCCGCAACACCCATTTTTCGCGAATCGTCGGCGGTGGTCGGTGGACGGGCTATACCATAGGCCTTACCCTTATCTGATTCACGGGGCTCAGTTAACATTATCGATGGATAGCTTTTTTCTGATTTTACAGATCTTATAAAATGCTATCGAACTTGTATTTTTCTTATTGCTTGAGGAGTAGAGATTTCCTCGTCAGCTAATCTGGCTGGCTTGGCTGACCGTCGGTCGACTATATCAGCTCTTCTTGTTGATTTTTAGAACGGAAATACTGTTCAACGAGCATGGAGCGCAATCGGAGAAGGCGCGACTGTCTCGTGTACCCCCAGTGGTTTGATTCAGGTTCCGCTTAAGCCAACCAACCTTGCCAGCTGTCTCGGGTCTGCGAACTGGTACTAGACTTGGTACTAGAAGCATAATGCGACTTGTCTTTGATCATCGGCCGGCCACCGTACGTCCGTGTATGGCCAAATAGGTCTTACTTAGATCTAACCAGATTCTCCTGATATCGCGTCATATCGACGTGGCCATTTTCGATATCCACCGACACCATGGTCAGTCGATATGGAGGAGGGTCGTTGAGCGGTCGGTGGCGGATCGCGGCTCTTCCACCGCCGCTACAGGAGAGCACTGGGAGACGGGAGCAGTTCCTGCACGAGCACCTTGGACGCACTACACCTTGGACGCTCGAAGAGCGCACAACCCATCTCCGATGTCCCCCTCAGCGACGAAAGCATTCTTGGCACGAGCCGCCTGGATGGCCCACACCCCGGAGTCCCTTCCCTAGCCGAGTTGTGCGCTCGAAGAGCGCACAACCCATCTCCGATGTCCCCCTCAGCGACGAAAGCAGTCTCGGCACGGATTGATGTGCAAGTTTGCGTGGTACTCCAGCAGGAGCTGGCATATTGCCAGCGGAGCAAGTGGTTAGTTCTAATGGCTATCGGCCAAATACGCATTCAAATCGCTTCCATGACCTTCTCGTAGAAGCGGAATTCAAAAATTCGGAGGAGTCAGTGGAGACTGCTCTGTTGATTAGTTTACACACCTTGCACAGGATGGAAACGTTTCGTCTAACTATAGCACTGCAGTATCTGCATTTGATATCCCCTCCAACATAAAACTGAACTGTGCTACAGATGTGTGTTTAGCTGTTGTTGATAGACGTAGATGTGCACGTAGCTCTTGTTCAATACTACCCGTACATCAACTTCAATTTCCGTGCTATAGACGAACCCTATTGTGATTGGATCCGTATTTGATGGAACTTCCGTGTTCTCAATTCCTCAGCATTCAGATAAAGCTATTTCTGAATATATTTTGATGCGAGACTTTGGCTTTATTGTCCAACTTGAATGACAGGAACAGGAACTTCTTACTGTTAGTTAACGTAAACGGCCTCGTCGTTGAACTTTTCAAACTGGACACTTTTCTCTCCAAATTGTGCACTTTTCGAATCACATTTGACAGCTTTTGAGCAAGCGCTTTAAATCGAATTGATTATCTTAGAAATTAAAGTGACACTAGAAACACAGCACTTTAGAAACTTAACAAAATGTTAGAACAATTTTTGTCCAGGGCAAATTTAGCACGGTTTTCGTCGACATTTTCTAGACCAAACGCTCCCATAGCTGAACGCATTGTTTGAATTTTTTTATTTTTCAAGAAAAAATTGTGGTTCAAAGTTTGTTTTTGAACAAGCAAAAATTGTATTTTCTTAGCATGTTAAAAAAGAGATGGTACCATACCTTCTTCCGTCTTGCTGGAATTTTCTTTTGCTTGATAGGGCAAATTTTGCTCAATTAAAACAACTTAATATATTAGGTTGTCCTATAAATCCCTGCCGTTTTTTTCAACGACTAATTACGGATCTCGCCGGCGGTCTCCTGCACAGCGCTATATAGCTTTTGGAAGAAAATGATGTGCTCTATCACAGCATGTTTTTTTCTTTTTTACCTTGAATTTTGCCAATTTCTTTTTTTACCTTGAATTTTGCCAATTTTTAGGTCGGTAACGCGAAAAGTAAAAAAGTGAAAAGAGGCTATCGCCGACAGCTGCTTCTCTCCGCTTAGGCTTGGAATTTTTTGCGCAGTTTTTCATAGCATTTGGAAGACAATGCTCTATACTACAAGAATACTGTTGGTACTATTTGCTCATTTGTCCCTTATTTATTTTTAGGTCATCAATTTTTGGAAGGTTCGAAGGAGAAGATTTATTTTTATCGACAGCTCCTGCACTGTGGTAGGAATTTTTGCTTGGTGTTATATGTCGTCCGGAAGAGGATTTTTGCTCTACAAGAATTTGCGTTGCGTTTATTGGCTTATGCTGATTTCTGTCGAATATCAACAAAATTCCAAAAAGAGAAAAATCATCTTCATCGACAGCTTCTTCTCCTTGTTCAGTTGCTGATATTCGATAGAAATCGCATGGGCCAATAAACACAAATTCTTATAGAGCAAGATATCCTCTTCCGAAAGACATATAACAGCAAGCAAAGAAGTCTTCCCCCCCCCCCTGCAGGAGCTGTCGGTAAAAATTCGGACGGAAAAATCGGACGTCCCAATTTGATAACCTAAAAATTAATAAAGGACAAATGAGCGAATAGGACAAACACATATTCTTGTAGCATAGAGCATTGTCTTCCAAATGCTATGAGAAGCTGCGCGAAAAATTCCAAGCTTAAGCGGAGAGAAGCAGCTGTCGCGATAGCCTCTTTTCACTTTTCACTTTTCACTTTACGACCTAAAAATTGGCAAAATTGAAGATGAAAGAAGAAATGCAAAACAAGTTCTGATAGAGCAAATCATTCTATTTCGAAATTATATAACGCTATGCAGGAGACCGCTGGCGAAATCCGCATTAAATCACCGTTTGAAAGGTGACAGCTTTGCTCCCAGTAAAGGCGCTGAATAAGCTAAAAGTCGTTCAGGAAAATAGAAACTTTCTGACACATAAGTGGTATGGGTTACGCCATGCACTCGTCTGGAACCTTACATTATACACTTGATTGATTGTGTTGCGCTTGGATAGTAATTTCTCCACAAAGTGGCCATACAGATCGGATTTCTGCTTCTTTTAGGGATCAAAACTTAAAAACACACTACGGCTTTCGAAAAAAATGAAGAGTATCCTATAAATGCAGGTACAATTTGAAAAGTCCTAACATTGCTAGTAAAGCTTTTAAAGATGTTTGAGCCTCATTTAAAAGCACAAAGTAACGAGATTTCTGTAGCGTGTAAACAGTGAAGATTGCGCCATGCCCCTGCCTGAAACCTTGCATTTCAGACTCGATAGATTGCGAATGGACTGAATGCTTGTTACAGTTACAAGTTTGTTACTACTTGGCAACACTAACCTGTGATGTGCTTCCTTTAACGTTTAGAACTTGACAATTACGTGAAATACTGGACATGCGAACTTATTGATTGCGCAATTTAAATGTGAGCAGGAGCCCCATTTGACAAGACGAATTCTGTGGAGTGATGAAGCAACATTCAAGCTGAATAGATAATCGCTATATTTGCAGGTACTGGGCGACCCTCGCACAGCTTAATGTTGTCAAGTAGTAACAAAATTGTAACAAGTATTCAGACCATGCACAATCAAACGAGTCTGAAATGCAAAGTTTCAGGGGAGGCACGGCGCAATCCTAACGCGCAGCAGAAATCTCGTTGCCTTGTGCTTTCATATGAGTCTTAATGATCTTCAAAAGCATCACCAGCAGCAATGTTAGAACCGTTCAAATAGCACCTGCACTCTTTAGAACATCCTGCATTTTTCGACAGTTTTAGTGCGCTTTCAAGTGTTAGATTCAAGCAAAACACAATCAATCGAGTGTAAAATGCAAAGTTTCAGACAAGTGCAAGGCGTAATCCATACCGCTCATATGTCAGAAAGCTTCTGTTTTCTTACGCTTTCATACGAGCTCTTAACTTCTTTATCATCTTCTGTTTTCTTACGCTTTCATACGAGCTCTTAACTTCTTTATCATCTTTTCTGTGAGCGAAGTTATCACCTTCCAAACAGTGTATACATTTTTTGAGACACCCTGTGTTGTAGATTTTTTGCACCCTAGAAGAATATTTAAACCTAGCTTTTTATGAAAATTTCATAACATTTTAAACAGTGTGTCTATTTATTGAAGAAGGTCAGTTAACATTTACAAAGAAAGTCGTCCTTAATTTTCCTCCTACAAAATATTGTTAGAACTTTTTAGGAGAGTTCTAACATTTTTCTATTTTATTAGGGTAGAAACTCTTTCTAATTTAGAAGATGACTAGTTTGATTTCGAAGGAGTAAATCTTGCTCAAAAGAGTGTCCAGTTTGATTTGAAACGTGTCCAATCCGGTGTGAAAATCGGGTATATGGACCATGCCCTTCGGTCCGCAGAGCTCGGCTCCTGAACTCACTCTGGATCGGTCATAGCTACAGTTCACTTCCAATCAACTACGCTCCTATCAAGCCATATAATCGCATATGAAGCGGTAAGAGCACAGCGCATTCCTCGGATATGGTCCGCTGCTGACATTTTTCGTTATATCTGCGTTTCTCATGTACGTATCAGATCTTGTACACCATTATCGGACTTGTGCTTCTTCAAAAAGTGGGAAAATGTGTGAGCTTTGTAGTTCCTAGTGGTTTGTGTTTATGTCTTTGAGTGGGAAAAATCCTGCAAACAATGATTTGTAACGAGATCCGTAACGACTGGAGACTTCAACTTCTGATGCATTTTCAGCATAAGTTGGGTCATTTATCCTGCAAACAAGGATTTCAACGATTTCAATTCTTAGCACTTCTGCCTGTCCGCAATCTATTACTCAGTGTAAATGGATTGGCTGGGATTATGTTGAATATTTTTGCCAGCGTTTGGCTTTAAATCGGCTCGATCATTGGGTTTCTCTGCAAAATAACTCAGCCTACTTGGTACATGTTCGTCTAAGTGAAGCTTCAAGGGATCTATCTCAGTCGGAAGGGAGCGCAGAGTGTTTTCACCACCACGCCTTCCCTGGGTCTCTTGCTCTTGCTGTTCCCCTATTATATGGGAACTCTTGTTTCAGAGAAAGGGATGTTGTTGCTTGGGTGAACGTGCGCAACTGTTACGTTAGAGTTACTCCTCCCGACTAGGAATCTTTCTAAGATAGGATTTCACGCATTTAAGTTGCCTCCACTTCGGGGTAGAATGCGCGCCATAAAAGAATTGACCGGCATCAGCCTCATTTTTCTATCATATTCCCATGAACGTTTAGCGTGTATGGGCGCGTACATATAGCGCATTCGGAGGAGGGGCCGGCTGTCGCGTGCACTCGATACCAGGTTCTTGGCTCGGATTTCCCGTCCAAGCAACCAGGAACTTCATCTATCCAGGGTCGGTGAATTTCTACCAGTCTTGTCACCTCTACCAGAGAGGATAAAGCGCTGGCTTGTTCACAAGCTCGCCACTGCAAGTCATTGGATGACCAAATACCCATTCAATTCGCCTCCACGACATCTCGTAGAAGTAGAATGCGTGGCGCATCCCAAAAGGGATTGAGTAACGCCGTCTTCTATCCATTACCCTTTATCCTTTAATTTCATGAGGATCTTTTCTGCTTTGGCGAAAAACTTCTATGTGGGAGAGCTGTATCCGAAGCGGGAGGAGCCCTAGTGCTTTATTTGACGAAAAAATTTTTGCATAAGATAGAAACAAGTGTCCAAGCATTGTTGTAGGATGAATCTCAACTGACCAAGAAACAGTTCCTTTCGCTGAGGTTGAAGCTCTTCATATAGTGAGCTGAACAACGTCTTTGTAACAACATTATAATATTAAGACATAGTCCATGTTGCGAATGTGGGCAACAGAAGGGTGAAAACGCGCCAGCCAATGGTAACAAAGCGGCGCACCGACCGAACACGCGCTAGGAAATCAAAGCGCGGATCCACAGTACATGCCCTCTCTCAGTGACATGTCCATTCGGCTTCTGCCACTTGGATGGATGTAAGTCCTAATTAGGCGCGTTTGGACGCATTCAGAGATGACGCCTGCTGCCGCGTGCACTCCTGATCAAGGCTCTTGGTTCGGGTTCCCCGCCCAGGCCAACCAACAATTCCATCGTTTCGGGATCAGTGAACCTGACTTGTAGAAAACGCTAATTTGTGCATCGATTGACCACTACAAGTCACTGCATGAAACAGAACAAAGGCGGACTCCAATCGCCTCCGCGATATCTCGCAGAAGAAAAATGTGTGGCCCATCCCGCGAAGGAATTCAACTTTATTCTTTAAGGTCTAATTCCGTTCTGTTTTACTCGACTGATGCTACCACTTACATATGTAGCTGTAGGCAGTCGGAGGAGGTGCTGGCTGTCGCATGCACTCAATACTAGGTTCCTGGTACCATTTTTCCGCCTAGGCCAACCAAGACTTCCATCCCTCCGAATCGGTGAATTGGTAGCAGACTTGTATGTGAAGGATAAAGCGCTGATCGTTCATCCGCTGCCCACCGCAACTCATTGTATGCAAAATACACATTCAAATCACCTCCTCGAGATCCTTTAGAAGTGGAATGCGTGGCGCATCCCAACAGGGATTGAGTAACGTTGTCCTCTATCTTTTGTCCTTATGTAGCTGTATCTCAAGAGTTTTAGTGTTGTTTTGTTTCTAGATTTGTCTGTGCTAGACTCTGGTCTATGTTTTGAACAAATAAATAAATAGGTAATAAAAGAATTTCTAGCCCTGACCCTAGAAATAAAGTAGAGAAGGAGTGAACAGTTCACAATTGAATGAACTGCTCCTACTCCTTTAGGCTTCTGGAGATTTCCGAGAGCTTCATGACCCATTCAGTAGCCGGAGCTTCAACAGTGATGAAGGTACCGCCGGCTCGTTCAGCTGCTTGGCGACGTCGGCTTCTCGTCCGAATCCTCCCGTCTGTCGCCGTCGTCGTCGTTTTTTCGGGGCCCATCGAATAGCCCGGATGTGTGCGTAGTGTGTCGTTGTCTGTGGCTGCTGCTGCTGCTCCAGCGGGGGTCCATGGTGGTGGTCGTGATTCCCAGGCGCCGCCGACTACGGTCTCCGCGCTGGAGACGTCGCCGCTGAGGAGTGAGAGTGAGGAGCGTCGTCCGCCCGACCGACCGACACCGGTCAGCGGTCACGATCCGGGGCGGCGCCACAGGGCTACCCCGCGTCGTCGGACCGCCCGCGCCAGCGCCCGAACGCTCGTCGGACCCTCGAACCGTCGGTCGCCGTCGCCACAGTGCACGACGCAAGACGCCGTCTACCACGCTTCCGCCCGACACTGCTATGATACAGGTGTGCCGGGATCCAACCCCGCAGATGGGACCACGTTGTGACCAGCAGGTACGGTACTACGTGCTACGGAGTCTCTTGAATTCGCTCTTGGAGTAGGGTTGCAGTCGCGCTTGCCTATGCCCACCTACTTTTAGTGCTACCGTATCTTACCATACTGTAGGGCGGAAAGGTCTAAGCACCACCTGTTGCTTCTCTGGGCTCTTCTCGATCCTTCTGTGTCCACTATCCATCATGGACTTCTTCTGACCTCATGCTTATAGGCTTGTCTGAAGGCTCAGAACCTCATCATCCACGCCACCTTGATTCAAAAATCAGAAGTTTCTCTGCAATTTCAACTAGCCTGTTTAACCACCTTGAGAACAGACTTGTCTTCTTCATCTTGGAGCCAATATAGCATAGAAATTCTGCTGTACTGGAACGAATTTCTGCTAATGTAGTATAGTTAAGGTCAAAGCTTAGATAGTGTTCGATAGGATACAGATTTATTTATTTATTTGTGTCGAATTTTGTCGATTTTTCGCCTATCGCAGAATTCCTTCCCGCTCCTTCCTACTTCTTCTTCCTTCTTGTTTTCTTTTATGAATTGCCACCAAGTTTTCTCATTTCACGTTGAAGCCAATAAAGCCGAGAACTTTTTGATTTATTGAATCGAATATTTTTGACAAAAATCGTTTCACAGCAACACTTTCCAAGCAATTGAAAAATTATTTGACTTTTTAGTTATTTATTTTTGTTGTATTTTTAACGTATCTAGCCGTCTATCGCAGACTTGCTTCGCTCTGGGAGCGCATGTTTGTCCACAATTTCAGTGGGTCTATTTGGTGCTATGCTGCAAGAAACCCTACCATCTCGAAACCAATGAATCTAAGAAAATTCTGATTTTTTGTGCGAATTTTATGTCAGAAAACTGTTTTCGGAACCAATATATGTTTGGCTTTGGCGTTATTTCGTACTGAAAGGTACGCCTAAGATTTTGGGGGCCAAGGCGGAATAGTTGTAGTTGTGCTCGAACGAATATATTCAAATCGAAACTATTCGAATATATATTTAATTTATTCGAATAATTGTTCGAATATTCGACATTTCCAGATTTTTGAATTCTCACTCGATTTCGAATATCGACGATCTTAAAGAGTCGAATATTCCTTCGAATTCGAACATCGCAAGGGCCATATTCGAATATTATTTAAACATAGAATATTTCAACTTTATTCGAAAATTGAATGATTTTATTCCAATATCAAATAAACATCCAGTCTTTAAGCACAGAAAATGATTCGAGAAAATTGCTCGACAATTCGAAAAAACAAAAAATGGGGCCTATTCGATTTTCGGTCATTCGAAAAAAGCGATCAGATGTAAATTAGATCAGATATATAGCAATATAAATTCATTTGTTCATTTGCTCGAAAATTTTCGAATCGATTTTATTCGTTTATTTATCTTTATCTTTATCTAGAGACGCACACTAACATGAGCGTGGAATGAATTAACAGAAATCAAACCTAGAAACAAATTCCTAAGAACTTTGAACATCCACATGCTCTGGTGAGAAAAAAAAAACACTTAAGTAGTGCGGAGAAATAAAAATGACGACAACCGAAGAAAAATTTTCTGGCTGGTCGACATCCTACGACTCGGCTTTTCGTTTGCTTATTTATTCGTTCGATAAAATTTCCTAAAAGCCTAGCTATGCGGGATAGGGGTCCAACTTACATTGCAGTTCGTCTCCTCTCGTTGTTGTAGATGAAGTATCCATGCATGTCTACAGCTTCTAGCAGCTTATTGACCCACATGTGGGTTAGAAGGCATGTCTCTTATAACGTTTGGTGCAGTCGGCTGAAGGTGCTGACATTCGTTAACACTACGAATACATGATCCAAGTCGTGACTGAGCCAGCCCTTCCTTTCTGGTGGCAGACATGTTTGAAAAGGGTGATACAATGACAAGGCCAGCGCATGTATTCAAAATATCCAGTAGAAGTAGAATGTGTGGCGCGTTCCGGAAAGGAAATGACTGATGCCGCCTTTTAGCGTTTTCGCACCGTTTCTGATGATAAATGGTTAGGAATAGTGTCGTATACTATAGGGACTACATCATAGGGAGTGATGCTAGCTTGGTCAACAAGAAAGGATTGGCTACCCAACTCAGACCACTTAACCCATTTGGGAATGGAATAGGAATCATTTTGTTGAACCCTAATTGGTGAGGAATAGCTTTTAGTCACTCTATGTAATGCTTCTATGATGCAAGGTGGACGTTTACCTGGAGGTCTAAAAGTGGGTCGGACAGGACGGTTACCTAACCCATATATGGGTTAGGCGAGCTGTTGGTTAGGTCGCGGGCTTTGTGGCGTGAGAGCATCCATATTCAAGAGCCTAACCCATATTTGGGCTAGGGCCATCTCGCACTTCTAGACGCTGAAAAAAGCTATTCCAACGTGCTTGTAAATAGAACTGGTTTAATCCCGAAGTCTGTTCCCTATAAAGAATAAATAAGGATAAAGGACTGCGTTACACAATGCGTTTTGGGATGCGCCACGCATTCTACCTCTACGGGTTGTCGTGGAAGTGATTTGAATGCGTATTTGGCCATGCAATGACTTGCGGTGGCCCAAAGAGCAAATCAGCGCTTCATTCTTTCAAAACAAGTCTGGCATCAATTTAGCGACCCCAGAAGGATGGAAGGCTTGGCTGACCTAGGTGGGAAATCCGAACCAGGAAGGTGGTATCCGGTGCTCGCGACAGCCTGCACCTCCTCCGACTGCACTACACGCTCCTGTTCCCTCACATACTTGTTGAAAAATTTGTTTTTATTTTCTTTTAAAAAACCTAAAGAATCCCATTGTCCATTAATTTTAGAGCATCTTATGTTTGACGGTCCAGTAGTTTCTACTAACTACAATAAGTCTTGATAAGAAGGACATTTTGGCTTAGTGACTTTGTGATTCTCTTCTTAAGGGCGCTTGCCTTCCCCTCAGAAGCATTAGTTCAAGTCCACATTTGGAAGGCAGTTTTGAAATGCTGATGAAGGAATTTTCCTTGAAGCTCTATGTTTCGGATGAGTTCATTCCCTACTCGACCGTACATAACAGCCGTAGTACCAAGACTGAAAGTAAGAGCGCTCGCAGCTCGTTGGCGCAAGACTCCCGGAACTCCGTCGGCCAGCGACCGGCTGTGCAGGAGGGTTTTTCCGCGTCGAACACACCATACTATGGGAGAATCGTCGCCTAGCCTGTCCGCCGGCCAGGACCCGACGTCGTCTCGCCACCATCGTTCCTTCACGCTTCACACATTTCACGACGAGACGAGACAATGCGTGCATGTTCGTGTGCGTTGGTTGTTGCGGAAAAAATGGCCGTGGTCATTTTCGGCGGGTTTCGTCAAATAAGCACGAACATGTGTACAAGGAAACGTAGCCCCTAGTCCTCTGAGTTTTCTTCAGAAGGACGTTAGTTGGTGGTGGAGAAAAATTCAAAAATTTGCTAAAGGATGGACCTCGTCCAGCGCAGCTTTATTCCTAGGCATCCCTATTCAAATGTCCTTTGTCCAAACGCTATGAGTCGGTTCTAGCTCATCTCACAGACATAGTAAGTAAGCCATATAGCAGCGCTAGCAGCGAACATGACCTCCGGGTTCTCCCAATTTAAGCGAAGCCCACTTTTCTCTTTCTGAAACCTAACACCTCTGGGTATTGAATCTGGAAGTGCAGTAACCGAATCCTTCATCTCTAACAGCTGTCGTCCTGTTGTTCATTGGGTTGCTAATCATTGGGATGCCAGCAGCGTCCCCATTCGTCCCTGTCGCGTGCCAGAGTGCTCCAATGGATGCTCCTCGCACGAGGGACACGAAGAGCGTCGTGTCGTTCGTTCAGGACTTTCACGAAGAAGTCCGACCGACGAGCTGATGGACGTCCTGGTGTTCTGTTCACACCCCACGGAACACCTTCGGTGACGTACCTCGTCCACTGCTTGTCTGTGAAGGTTTGCGAGTTACATGGCCGGCCCACCTAATTTTCGATCCTTACTCATCCGAATCCCTACCTAATTAAAACAACTTTTTAAAAACCATCACCATCCTGCCCGAAACATAGGGTGCGGGTTCGAGTCATGCCTGGCGCAGGAGTTTCGGTAGCAACAAAACATCCCGTAGAAGCTTGTCGCGAGCCCCCATGCGGAGGCTTGCGAATCTGTTAGAGAAAAATCACCTGTATATGACATTTTAAGGCACATAGAAGAGTGCAATAACTATATTAACATCACTAGTACGCGTAGTAACGCAGTTGGAGGAGGCGCCGACTATCGCGCGCACTCTGAAACAAGATTCTTCGTTCGCCACTCCCTGATCGGCCAAGGCATCCATCCTTCCTGCGTCTGTGAGTTGGTACCACGCTTGTATGGGAAGGATAAAACACCAACTTTTCCACAGGTTGGCCACCAACAATTAGTGTTAAACCAAATATGCATTCAATCATAGCCAGCCTCCAGGATATTCCGCAGAGGTACAGTGCGTGGCGAATCCTACAAAAAGATTTTTTCCTTTCTCTTTGTGCGAAATATGTATAATATGAAAATATAGTGGTTTGTGAAAGTGCATATGAGAGTGTTGACTAATCCAGAACTGCCAGTATTTTTGCAACGACGTACAGAAATCTCGCAGTTATTTCTATCGTATTCATCGTTCTGCCCCACTTACTACTTATCGAATTGGTTATTGAATTCAGATCAATTGTTCTGTCTCTCTCTCAGAAAGGGCTCGATCAGGATCCTTAATCCGAAGAAACAGTTATAGAGCTGCATTTGCAACTAACCAGAGCCAATTATTACCACAACGAGATTCTGACGCATTTGGACCCTTAGTTTAAGCTGAGTTTGAAAGGTCCAATGGTATGTGTTGCGAAGACGGGCAGCATTGTGAGCTAGGAACGCCCCATACAATCAGACCGCATTCAGTGGGTGTGTCATTCGGAGAGGACATGTCCAGTTGAAACCCTGATTGGCTGGGGTTTGTTTTGTCTGTGCTCTGTTTTGTTATTGTTGGTTGGTGCGCTTCCACCTACTAATGCTGCTCACCTCCGCGACATGTACCTTTTAATTTTTAATTTTAAAGTTTCTTAGTCATTAAGCTTAGTGAGCTATATTTACTATTTATTTACTATATTTGGATTAGGGTGCACTAGGAAGACGAGCAGACTTTACATGATTTCCTTTTACAACTTTAACTGCTTGGTTTCCTATTGCTTCCTTTTATTCCTCGTTTCTTCGTTTCCCCTTCCAGGTCTCCTTCCAATTCATCTTAATTCAAGTATTTCTTCCCTAAACGGCGATTGATAATCCATTACCCTTTAGGTTATCTCTGACTATAAGAACAGTGTTTAAAAGACCTAAAAGGCAACCGCATACGAACATGAGTTGACTCCTTTGCGGGCGGAATGCGCCACGCACTCATTTTCTGTGTGATATCGTGAATGTCTGTTTGGTACTTAAATGAACTGCAGTAACCAGAAAACAAACAAATTTGTGGTTTCGTCTTCGCAGACAAGTCTAGCATTCAATCACCAGACACAGAGGGATGACCTGCGGGACTCGAACCCGAAATCTTTCGAGGTGCATTCAAGAGCTAGCATTCTACTTCGGCTTCGTTACACTAGCTCATATTGCTAAGTGTAAAAAAGTGATTGTCTTCGCTTCTTTATAATTCGTTAATGACAAGTTACTATACAGCAGCTCTCAGCACATACTAACCCGATTATTTCCTATTATTATAATGATTTTTCTTCTTATCTTTTTTGAAAGTACGCATCTTAATAAAATTAAAGTCGAAAGAAGTCTATGGGAATTCCTCAGTGTGCTGAAGGCTATCCTACTTCCTTAATTCTTACAGCCGCCGTTTTGATTTTCAAAGATTGGCGATAGGCAATCTTTTTGTGGGGTGCGCCACGCATTCCATTTATGCGAAATATCATGAAGCAATTGCTATGACTGTTTGGCCTACAAAATGAGTTGAGCGGTAGCCAGTTGATGAGAAAGTCAGTGTTTATAATTCCAAGTCAAGCATTGTTGAATTCACTGCCCACGGAGGAATTTAAGGAATGGGCATGACCACTTTAAGGCAAAGGCATCTCAATAGGGCCCAACCAGGAACCTCGATTCTAGCGAGTCCGCACCCCCTCTGACTACTTCGCCAGGCCAACGTTTTTAAAAATTGAATTTTAAATTTTTAAATTTTGCTCTCTACCGTCCAACATAAGTGAAAACTGCAATCTTTTAAAGAAGTAAATTAAATTTTGGTCGCGTGTAGTGGAGGAGGTGCAGACTCTCGCGTGCACTCGATAACAGGTTCTTGGTTCGGATTTCCCGCTCAAACTAACAAGCCTTCCATCCCTTCGGGATCGGTGAAATTGTACCAGACTTGTCTGGGAAGGATAAAACGCTGAGTTGCTCATTGGCTGGCCACCTCAAGTCATATTATGACCAAATACGCATTCAAATCGCTCCATGATATCCTGTAGAAGTGGAATGCGTGGCGCAGCCTAAAACGGATAAAGTAACGCCGTGCTTTATCCTTTATCCTTTTCCTTATATTAGATTTTGTGGCAGTATACATAAGGATGGAAGCGCAGTAATCCAATCGATTGAGGCGCTGGCTGTCGGCTGAACCTCGGATCAAGGTTCTTGGTTCGGGTATCGCCTGAACCAGGCCTTCCGTCCCTAGGTGGATTGGTACCAGACTTGTCTAAGTAGGAAAACACGAGTGTTACAACGATGTTTTGTTGCGATCAAAACTTCTAGCGCCAGGCGGAACTCGAACACGCACCTCCTGCTGACCGGACGGGAATGCTCTACGCCATTACACCAGCGGCCCTGTTTGAGCGAACGCAACATCCCCACCTCGTGGGACCGATCAGCACTCACCCGTATTCGGAATAAGCCGACCGCTGATATCAGCATGGAACCAGTCAAGCTGAGGGTCTTGAAAGAAACGATTCAATTCAGTTTCTTTAAGCCTTAAGTGGCAGGTACCGAAGATGTAAGCTGTTACAACCCGCTCGATCAGCAGGAGGTGCGGGCTCGAGTCTCGCCTGGCGCTAGAAGTTTTGATCGCAACAAAACGTCGTTGTAACAGCTTACATCCTCGGTACCAGCCACTTGAGGCTTAAAGAAACTGAACTGAATTGGAAAACACAACGTTTACACCCCTGACTGAAACAGCTTAATAAACGCGACATAAATTTCACTGACTTGTCCATCGTCTTTACACGAAACTTTCCTATAGACCAGGTAAACTCAGCCATGATAAATGGTAAAAGCTGAATGCATGGCTTATCTCTCAAAGAGAATGGGTAACACCGGCCCTGGTTTTTTATCTTTATTCTCAAAGAAATTTCTGATTTTAGGAGAACAACTTTCACCCGTTAGTATTCTTAATCGATCCCTATTTTTTCCTTTGCTTCAAGTACTGTTATTCCATGGGATGATATTTAAGCTCATCATGCTCATCTGATCTACTATCCCACCTATCCCACCCTTTTTTCAGTATTAAACCTGTGTTTCTTTTAAAGGCCTTAGAAAGCTGGTGACATGAAAGTTCTACCACTGCTCCAAGAAACTGGATCATTCGATATTATCACTCGTTACTCGAGCCCAATATCCAAACTAGACTGATCTCAACTGAAGTAGTTTCGTTTCAGGACCATCAAGTCAAGATCGAAATGAAGGACTCGTTTAAAATCGAACGGCCGCAGCCGAAATACGCCGATGGACGACGTACGAGCGCGCCGGCGATCCTCTGGAGTGCCGCCAATCTCCTCGATGACAAGGTTCGTAGCTGCTTACATTGTTTTTGATCTTGCTCTTTATTTATAAATATATTAAAAAATAACTTTTAATGAGAGCCCACCGATATATTAAAGAACTTCTTCTTTTGATAGAATTCAGTTTCTTTAGGCTCCAAGTGGCTGGTATCGAGGTTGTAAGCCCTCACAACGATGTTTTGTTAGGCTCATAATTCTAGCGTCAGGCAGGACTCGACCCTGCTCCTCCTGCTGAGGGGAATGCTCTACGCCGTTATACTACCGGCGCTGTTTGGTCGAACGCAGCAAAGCATTTTCTTGATAGCTTTTCAACATTTTCCTGAACAGGGCATGTAGTGTTAAAAGTGCCTACGGTCCACAAAGTGAAATGCATGGCTCATACCAGATGAACAGTCAACTGCCGCAGTTTTAGAGAACTAGGAGCAGTGACCTGAGTGGCGATTATAGGAACGTATTCTAGTTTGTGAGTCGCCAGAAGAGACCGGCAGTAACTGAACGAAAACCAAGGCGATAAGTTTTTGACGTCGGAGCCGCGAAGTTCGGGGACTTCGACCCTTGCTAGTCGTAACTGGGCTGATAAGGGCCGTCCACTTCCTGCTCAGAAGGAAGGCTTTCTCGGAAACATTAGCTTCCACGCCGTAAAACTCATCTGCAATCTATTGCCTTTTCCGGATTCCTGAATGTGGAGTGCGTGGCGCATCCTTGAACTCCAGAGATTTTGAGTATTCTCAGCCAATCACGTTGTACTATCACTACCGCTCCTACTGCAGTTTGGCTTGATGTACATCTTCGTCTTTTCTCATCGATCAATTTTTATTTAAACATTGTATTTTAATGTTCAGCCAACCACGTCCAGTGTTGTCGATTCGATCAGCTTGCTGCAACGTCTTCTGGAGCGGCAGCGAGTGCTCGCTGCTCAGATGTGCAACGACAGCTCCAGCCCAGACTCCGGTAAGTTCTACCCTTTCAGTTTACTCCATATTAACCCACGTGTGGTCTAGATAGCCTGATTTTTCAAGACGCACGCATAGCGATAGCAGCAGTGGAACTCTCCAGTCCACTGACTAAGCTAAACAAAGCTTCAAGAGGAGGAGTCCTTGAGCTGTGGGACTGTGGGACTCCTAACTCATATGATGGCCTATTGGAGAACAGCAGAAAAAAATTCATTTCTTTCGTTCCTAATTTATTGTTGAACCCTCTATCTACTCCTGTTTTTGATTTATTTTAATTCCACTAATACTAGTCATCAAACTGATTCACGCATGCATCATATGTGCTTCAAATATACCTCACGAACTTTTTATTCACCTATTACACAGCAGACATTGGATCCGTCTCTGATTTGGATAAATTAAATCCGTCATTTTTTCAAACACAGTTTAAAGGCTCATGTGAATAATGGCATTTTTGAAAAGCCCGGATCTTTGGATGATTAAGAGAAGAGTAGCTTCACCAAGAAAGATTTTGGTTTATCCAAAACTCACTTACCTTCGGATCTCACATCAGATAGGAGATAAGATTTCTGATCAAAATCAGTTATCTGATTTATCCGAAAATCCGGTCTGGTAAAAACCACCTATATCTGCATCGCTCTAAGATCCGGACTCTCCAAAAATCTCATTGTTTGCACAATTTTTTTCAAACTAGCGTTTGAAAAAAAGAGGGACAAGAATTATCTGATTTGGCGCCGGATCCAGTGTCGGGTACGCAACGAGTAGTTTAAAATGTCCATTAACTTACTCTAAAAGGCACTGCGGGAAACGCCTATTCACGTCCTTTCTGAGCTTGTAATTTTAGAGGAATTTTTAATTTTTTTTATTTTTTCTTCTGTACCAAACTCGCGTCGTAACGCAGTCGAAGGAGGTGCTAACTGTTGCATGTACCCCGTGTCGACAAGGTTCGTGGTTCAAATCTCACCCAGGCTAACCAAGCCTCTTTTCCTTTCGGGTCGGTGAATTGGTGCGAGACTTCTATGGGACTGATAAAACTCTAAACTGTTCAGCGATTCGCCACTTCAAATCATCGTAAAGACCAAATACGTGTTTGAAGTGCCTCCACGACATCTGGTAGAAGTAGAATACATGGCGCATCCCAGCCGGAGGCGGATTGAAGTTGTTCTCTATCCTTTTCGGCTCTTTATTGGGTTCTCACTTAGTACCTCTTATGACCTCAGCAGCCTCTTATAGGAGAACCTGTATCGAAAGTTACTAGATGTACCCTTTCTTCATAAAGGATAAAGATAAAGAACGGGGTTACTCAATCCCTTTTGGGATGCGCCACGCATTCTACTTCTACGGAATGCCGTGGAGGCGATTTGAATGCGTATTTGGCCATGCAATGACCTGCGGTTTCCCGCCGATGAACAAGTCAGCGCTCTATCCTTCCCAGACAAGTTTAGTACCAATTCACCGACCCCGGAGGGATGGAATGCTTGGTTGGCCTGGGCGGGAAATCCGAACCAGGAACGTGGTATCGAGTGCACGCGACAGCCGGCGCCGTCTCCTACTGCGCTACACGCATCCAGTAGAGTGGCAGACTAGTCCAACGCGGCTTCCCCGTCTGTGGGATACAAGCAGCGCTATATCTTTCGTTTCTAGAAGATCTCGAAGAGGTCCTTCATTCTGCTTTTTGTGCGTTGAGTGAAAATGGCCATTTTTCGCTGTGAATAGCTGGAGATGATAGCTGCCAATAATTGGAATTCAGAGGAATTAAAGCGTGAACGGACGAGGCGCTGGATGTAGCGTGCCCGAGAACGCAGAGTCGTTACTTCGGGTACCTCAAGGTCAACCACCCAGCTTTCCATCTCTCCAAGGTCGGGGTCGGGCTCGGGATCGCGCTTGTCGAGGAAGGCTTAAACTCTAACTTATCCATCGGCTGGCCACCGCAAGTCATTGTAGAGGCGCATACAAACTGCCGCCGTGATATCTGATGGAAGTAGAACGCGTGGCGCATCCCGCATACAGACAAAGTATTATGTAATTAATGAAAATTTTAAAAAATGTATTTTATTGAATATTGTTGAGCTACGCTTTTATTTTTAAATTTCCACGTGCGTTACTATTTCTATGCTTTCGATCGGAGAGCTTCTATCGTCACCATTACATCAGGAATTTCAACGCAAGACATCGAGCATGTCCAGCCAAGATAACGAACTAACGAAGCGAACTGTAGGCCACCCTTACTGTCCGGCTGGCAAGCCAGCGTGTGGCTATAAACCATACGGCGTTCACTCTCCGGTAGCGTTCCTGGCGCCTGTGAATAGAACAGCCAGCGCGTCACGTGGAGACGGCGCTGATGTGGAGCGCTATCAGTGCTCCGGCTGCACTTATAGTTGCAGAACATGGTCTTTGGCTTTGACTCGGAGAGCGTTGCACCAATTGCATGTATTTTGAAAGGCACGGCTTACTCCAAGATATCAATGTCGCCTTGTCTAATGTGAATTGCATGATCTATAGGAACACTTTAACATTTTTCTACTAATAGTCAGGGGCCTAAGCGTCGGTCAGGATGCTGACTGGATGCGTACAGCGCAATCGGAGGAGGTGCCGGCTGTCGCGTGCTCCAGATACCAGGGTCCTGGTTCGGATTCCCGCCCAGGCCACCCAAACCTTCAATCCATTCGGACTCGGTGAATTGGTACTAGACTCTCTGAGAAGGATAAAGCGCTGACTTTTTCATCGGCTGGCCACCGCAAGTCATTGTACGGGCAAATAAAGGCTAAAGGATAATGTACGGCTTTACTCAATCCCTTTTGGGATGCGCCACGCATTCTACTTCTACGGAATGTCGTGGAGGCGATTTGAATGCGTATTTGGCCATACAATGACCTGCGGTGGCCCGCCGATGAACAAGTCAGCGCTCTATCCTTCCCAGACAAGTCTAGTACCAATTCACCGACCCGAGGGATGGAAGGCTTGATTAGCCTGGGTGGAAAATCCGAATCAAGAACCTGGTGCAGGCGACAGTTGGCGCCTCCTCCTCCTGCGCTAAACGTGCCCTGTATGGACAAATAAATTCAAATTTCAAATTGCCTTCGAGACACTCCAGTTAAAGAGAATTCGTGGCACATCCCAAAAGGGATTGAGTAACGCCGCCTTTTATCCCTTAGTTGACAACAACCGATCTGTTGTGAAATCCGGCTATCATACACGGTGCTTGCACATTGAACAGTTAACTCTGACAAAAAATCGATTAAATCGATCGTCAATCGATTACATTGCGATGCACCCGATTGATACTATTTGCTTAATGAGAATTATACATCTCATTCGAGTCCAAACGGTCAACTCCAAGCAAAAATCGATAAAATTGATCGATATTTGCCTGCCGATTCATACTGATTACTTATTGGGAATGCTTCCTGGTGGGCAGCACAAGGTCAAATGGTCCATCTTCAGCGGGGTCGATACTGCCAATCAAGATTTAGAAGCGTAGATTTGGTCGGAAGGTGACAGTGAGAGACGTGGAGATGGGTGAATTCGCTTTCTTAAATGCAAAATCCAGCTAATGCCCTTATGTTTGTTCGGGATCAGTGTTCCTGGAAAGAAAGAGGCATTGATTTATCTATTAACTGGTTACTTATCTGATTACTGTAAATGGTATACGCTAGTACTCGCTACTAAGTAGATAATCTGCTTACTGTAAATGGATACATATAAATGTAAATGGATATATAAATGGTATAGGCTAGATACGTGCCCAATCTGCTGCCAACTCGAGTACATGGCGTATCCCGTACTACAACGGAAAAAATCATCTTAGGACATACACGTAGGTCTTGGAACGTTCAAAACAGTCGATAAATGTGCCAGGAAGCCTACCAGTTTTCAAATATAAGGAAAAATAATAACGGTCGACGTTTCGCAATCCTTCGAATGCGCCACGTATTCTACTTCTACAGGGGCTGGTAGGTGCTATTTGAGTGCCTATTTGGTCTATACAATGGCCTGCGGTAGCTAGCCAGTGCGTCGCTGATACGTTTGGTAGTGGTACTCGCCTACCCCGGAGGGATGGAAGGCTTAGCTTACACGGGCGGGACTCGAACCAAAAACATAGAATGACTGTGCAAACGACAGCCAGTAGCTCCTATAACTGTTCTACCATAGGAAAATAGTCTTAATATGCTTCAGATAAATAAACTAAATTAATACTGCTCATCAACAAGGCTGCGTAAAAAATAAAATGGCTTGTTAGTTTAATTTCTTCGTATTTTTGTGTAACTTTTTAGTCCAACTAAAGAGGGTGTTGTACAAGTGCTATGCTCTCATTTTGTCACCAAAATGATTGAAAACTGTAAATTCAAAATTGTAAATTATTGCAAATTAATTCTTTTCAAATTGTAAATTAATAAATTTTCTAATTTCTCTTTTCTCTTCCTTTTTCTTTTTTCTAATTTTTTCTAATTTTCTAATTTGTAAATTAATTCTTTTCAAATTGAAAGTTCATGAACCAGTTATGCAAATTAAACAAACCTTATATTTAATACTGAAGTCATTTACAGCGTTCAAGCGAGTGGGGTGTTCCCCTATGTTTTCTGGTCCTTACAATTGCTTTAATGGGTACCCAAAGCTGCATTCCTAGTTAGGGGACGGGTGGTGGAAAACACGGTAAGGTAAAACAAAACCTTGTATACAACATGCTATACAAAATTGAATTTAAAAATTTCCTAAAATTCCAACTTTTTCAGGGATCGGCCTTGACCATCCGATGGAGTCGGCGGATCTCCATGCGGAGCCACCGATGCCACCACCTCAGCCACCTCCGCCGCCAGCTCCGTCTTCGCATCCGTCAATGCTGTCCAGGAACACGCTGAACGCCGCCAACCACAACTTGCCCACACCGTTCCTTTGGCCATGGATCAACGGTGAGTAATTAAGCACAGCGCAGAGAGCGCTTTTTCCGACTCCTTTTCTGGGAAGCTCTCATACTTCGGTGTAGCTAAGGATGGCGACGGCTCCATTAAAGGCGTGTGTAATTTGAAAGCCAATCAGCTACTCAGAAAAGGATTTTTGGCACCGGATACGTACTTCAGGGCGTGGATCAGTGCACTATGTTTCTTCTTCTTTTCTTTCGTTTTTTTTTATGACAGCGCAGACGCTGCTGCCGCTGCTGTGCCGTCGGTGCTGAAACCCAAAACAAGGCATTTAGCTCCGGTTCAGATCAACCATACCTTCCATCCGTTCAGGGTCAGCGAATGGGTACTCGTTCCTTTGAAAAGATCTGACCACCGCAAGTCATTGTGCAGGCCACATACGAATTCAAATTGCCTCCACGATATTCTGCAGAAGTACAGCACATGGCACATCCCAAGAACTGTTGATCCACGTCCGTACTTTATCCCTTGCCCTTATTCGTTCTAGAGGAACCTTCTCTGAGCTCATGTGAACGAGTTCAGTAAGGTTGTAAGCCTCTAGAACGAGCTATTTCTCTTGTTTTTCTTTTCAATTTGTATTTCCTGCATTTTTTTCCGCGTGTAGCGCGGTCGGAGAAGGCGCCGGCTGTCGCGTGCACCCGATACCAGGTTTCTGGTACGGACTTCCCGCCTAGGCCAACCAAGCCTTCCATCCCTCCGAGGTTGGTGAATTGGTACAAGACTTGTCTGGGAAGAATAGAGCACTGACTTGTTCATCGGCTGGCCACCGCAAGTTATTGTATGGCCAAATACGCATTCAAATCGCCTCCACGACATCCCGTAGAAGTAAAACGCGTGGAGCATCTGAGTAACGCCCCCCTTATCTTTTATCCTTTATGCATTTTTCCAGCTCCTAAGGCTTCTGAACACACTGTGGCACAAATCTAGGCGGGGGAGATCCGTTTTCTTCCCGACATCCAGAAAATTTATCCGAATACTTTTAAAGTGAGTATTTTAGGCACGGTTACAGAAACATAGTGACCGCTGAAGGGCTCCCAGGTTTGATGCGGCTAAGAAAGGCTGGCAATTAACGAGGGGATTCAGCATAGAAGGCCCCACTTCTCTAACTTTCAGCCACATTGAAATGCTGCTTGTGGCGCAGTTGGTCGGAGGCGTCGTTTATTGCGTGCCTCCGGGTCGAGTTTTGGTTCGGTCCCCGGTTACGCCAACAGAGCTTCCTTCTCTCTCATTATCGGCAAATTGATACCAGACTTCCAGATTTACCACCGAAGGATGAAGCTGGCCTCTAGAAGCCACTGGCTAGCCTAAATATTCATTCAGAAGGATTTTTCATTGGAGCAGAGTGCATGGCACATTCCAGTGGGGCCGATTAACACCTAGATTTATCCCTTATCCACCAGTAGTTTGACGAAACTGAATAGAGAGATCGCGTGGCTCAAAGCGAATGCTGAGAGAGGACGGAAGACGCAAGTTCAAGTTCACAGAAATGCAAACTGACGCCGCTGCTACATAAACTGGTAAACGACCGGCACATTCGCTTTGCTGGCCCTCAAACACCCGAGCTTTGCAAAGAATAATCACTTCCGCTCGTACCAATATGCCGCCCCTGCGGTATCCAGCAGACCGCCCGCTTTCTGGCGGTCATTTTGTTTGCTCTTCGGACAATTCCGTGGGCGAAGTGTATAGCAGAGGCCACCTCAGGCGTTCTGCAATCATCTTGTTCGGGGTGATATAAGGATGAATGACGGCGTTACTCAATCCCTTCTGGGATGCGCCAGCGCATTCTACTTCTACGGGATGTCGTGGAGGCGACATGAATGCGTATTTGGCCATACAATGACTTGCGGTGGTCAGCCGATGAACAAGCCAGCGCTCTATCCTTCCCAGACAAGTCTGGTACCAATTCACTGACCCCGGAGAGATGGAAGGCTTGGTTGGCCTGGGCGGGAAATCCGAACCAGGAACCTGGTATCGGGTGCACGCGACAGTCGCACCTCCTCCTGCGCTACACGCGCTTCGGGGTGATACACTGGACTGAAACTACAGGAGGTTCCCGAATTATGTATGGATTGTATGCAACTGCTGGGAAATGTAGTGTTTTTCTTTTTGACACTGAATCATCGAAATCCACTGATGGCGACCTACAACTGCATCCAGCGCTAAAGATTAGAGTGCGCCGTGTACTTTACTTTCGGTCGGAGGAGCTAAGACTTGAAGTTCTTACTCGACGTCGAATATGACTGCAGGGTCGTCGATTTGAAGGGAGTAGAAAGCTCTTTCAATTAGGCGCCCATCTCGGACGGTGGACCACACCTGTGGCTAAGCGAAGGCGCTTCTGCTCCATGGGGGGGGGGGGTGGGGACAGCGCTTACATAAGGGATAAGGACAAAGAGCGGTGCTTATCAATCCTTCTTGAGGTGCGCCACGCATTCTACGTATGTTACTATGTCGTTCAATACGTATTTGCTCTGAACAGTTATTTACGATGGCCAACCGACGAATAAGTTGCTTCGTGCGGACAGTTTGCCACGTTTGGAACACATAGTGGCCCACGGCAAAAGTGAACTTTAGCCCAGTACTCCTTGTGGCTGCCCTGTAAGACCGTAGAGGTCCTGTTGAGAAGAGATTGTGTTAGGTTCACAGGCGTCGCTTATGAGTGAGGTCCCCCCACCTACTAGGATAGATCCGTCTTGTTCATGGTTCGTATAGTCCTCCGAGCTACCAGTATGTCGTCGACAACTCTCGAACTCCACAACGGTGCTTGGCCAGGCCGCGCCGTGTGGATCTCGTCTCTGAAGAGTCACGTTGTTCCGAGCACGAGTCCCATACGTGGAGACGGCTGTGGCGGCGGCTTCGAATAGCAAACACCGGACGGACAGCGTCCGTCGCAACCGTCGGCCAACACCCCGACCGCGGTTCCTTTTCCGTACTGCACGATCTGATGTTTGCGTTGAATGAGCGCATGCGCAGAAGCTCGTCAGACGTCGACGAAAATACACAGACGGATGCTTGCCGGGATGGCCTGGATAGCCGGGGAGGTTGGGGAACCCCGGCCACGACACAGGGAGCAGCTAACGTTGTCCAAACAGTAGGCTCCTGATGGTGTTCAGTAAGAATCTCTTTCGCCACCAAAAACGGATTCCGATAAGGAGAAGCATAAAGGACGACGTTAATCCAACTCTCACAAAGAAATGGCTTGAAGCGTATGTCTAACGGGATGGCGAGTCCTACAGGAAGAATCTCCATCGTTCAATTAGTAAATAAGTGTGTTTAGTTTTTGCCAAGCAAGACGTTAAATCAAACGAGTAATAGGATCCCGAATTTACTATTTACTTATTTATTATTTATTTCCTATTTTTATTACTTATTTATTTACTATTTACGCAACATGGTTACTTCCCACAGCATACGGCTGCAAAAATCTGCAGGAAACGCCTGAAAACTGCGTGAACCTCAGGACCCTTCAAATCTCAACCGGTCAGTAGAAATGCAAGAGTGCTGCAAGACACAAGGACCGAACCATCGTTCTCCATCTCATGAGGCAATCCCATTATCCACTGCACCGCGAGGAATGGGTATCGCTCGTGCTGGTCGGCACTCCTGATCGTCGCCGCTCGACTTCATGGTAAATTCGGGGTCTCCCTACTCGTTTGGTTTAACGACTTGGCAGAAACGAAACGGATTTTTTAACTGTTTGAAGGATGGAGATTCTTCCTATATGATTCTTTTTCCCAGTTCGGGTATACACTTCAGACCCTTCCCTTGTCAATGGGATGTGCCACACACTCTACTTATACGGACTGTCTTGGAAGCAACTTGAAGGCGTATTCCGCTATACAATGAGTTGCGGTGGCCAGATGATAAGCACAACAATGTTTTATCTATTCCAGACAAGACTCGTATCAATCAGATGGTATATAGTGACGAAAAAAGAAAAATTCACTTAAAAGAATTTTCTTGAACATAATTTTAATTAGTTCCTTTATCTTTCAGAGTGTTTGAAGAGCGCCAGTTTTTTTTAACAAATTCAGATTTTTGTATAGCGCAGCATTTTTTATTTACAGCATAGAATGAACCTTTACTAAGTATGAATTTTTCACTTAGTTTTATTTTTTCTATATTTTATTACTATGCATGGAATGAAGCCACCACTAAGCAGTTAGAGAATAAATATAAAGGTCTCGACGTTAGTCAATTCCATTGTTGGATGGGCCAGGCACTCTATTTCTATCGTACACATAATACAAATATAACATAGATATCGTTCAGGCAATTTGAATGCGCATTTGGCCTAAACCATGACTAGCGGATGCCCAGACGATTCATCTACCCAGAAGGGATGGAAGGCTTGATTGGCTTGAAAAAAAAAACGAAAATCTGAACCAAGAACCGTGAACCGGATTGCATGCGAGGCCTGCGCCTCCTCCGATTGCGCTTCCACGTGCCCAAGAACTTCTACAGTTGGGCTGTGGACTAATCGTAAGATCTTCATTCCTGAGCTGTTCTATTAGGTTGTAACGAAATAAATGGCACTGAACCACTGTAAATTTAAACAGTTAATATCTCGGCTTGTAGGCAAGTTTATTAATCGAAATAAAAACCTTCTGATTCTACACATCTTTGCCAACGTGGCACAAGCTTCTTTATCCCAGTAGCATAAAAATCAGAAGTTCTGGAATTGACGAAATCTTCGAAGGCACTTTCGGCATCCTGTTGGTATTTGAATATTTTCCCTACCAAGAAGTCGCCAAGATGCTTGAAGAAATGGTAGTCTGTTGGGGAGAGGTCGGGAGAAAACGGAGGATGTGTTAGAGTTTCAATGCTCAGCTCATTCAATTTCTGCAACGTCATTCGTGCTACATGGGGGCGAGCATTGTCGTGCAGAAGGAGAACTCGCCTTCGGTTTACCAAGGCCGGCCGGATATCCTTCAACTTTTTCATCATTTCTTCAATTTCAATGCAGTACTTCTCTGCCGTGATGGATTCACCGGGAGGGAGGAAGCTGTGGTGAATAATTCCCAGCGAACACCACCATACTCTCACCATTACTTTCTTTTGGTGCAATTCCGGCTTCGAAAAAACCTTGGGGCTCTCATCGCTGTCCACCCACTGTGCCGATCGTCGCCTGCTGTCGTACATTATCCATTTCTCGTCACAGGTTACGATGCGATCAAGGAATGGGTCCGCTTCGTTCCGTAGAAGCAGTGCGGACGAGATCTCATATCGTCGGTTTCTTTGCTCCTCAGACAGCTCGTGAGGCACCCATCTTTCCAGCTTTTTGCTCTTTCCAATTTCCTTCAGATGCCGGGCAGCTGTGTTGTGACTGACGCCAAGAACCTTCGCTATCTCCCTGGTACCTTTGTGTGGATCCTCCTCTACCACATCTCTCAGCTTGTCCTCATCAACATCACTATGCCTCCCACGACCTTCATGTTCTTCCAAGCTCTCATCTCCATTCCGGAACTTCTGATACCAACGATACGCCGTCCGAATTGTGGAACATCCTTGACCGAATGCGGCGTTGATCTTCTCGTCCGCCTCCTTAGCTGTAGTGCCCAGTTTGAATTCATACAAGTAAATGCCTCGGATTACCCTTTTGTCCATCTGCAAAAAAGTCAATAAAACTCTAAAGTTTTCCCACTTTTACATAGAAAATTTGGTACACACCGGTAGAGCAACGCTTGCGCTTCTAAATGATATGCCACTTGTTACGGTTTGTTCTTGATCAAACGCGTAAAGACGATCCAAAAAAATGGCGCGAGCCAGTGCCATTTAATTCGTTACAACCTAATAGTTTCTCGCCAGACTGCGCTGTGCACTCAGCATTTGTACGTGGAGGCTGGAGAGTGGTCTAGGTGGTCTTCGAGTATGCAGAAACTTTTCTACGCTTTTTTTGTAGACACGTCTGAGGAAACGTAGGCAAATGCTGCGTCAGTCTAGGTAGATTTCAACCTCTCTGTCTACTCAGGACAGAAAATTTATTGGAAGCCAGGATGAGGGCACAAACGTTGTGTATACGTAACGGTTCAAGACCACTCCTTACGCTTGAAGTTCTCTCGAGAAAGCTTTACACCCTTCGCCCTCTATCCGTGTTATCCTACTGTATGTGAAAGAGCTAGCGTCTGTTCGTATGTCCGTCTGTTCGTCCAGGTGTCAGACTCTGAGCGGACTTCACATCTCAATCGTTATTATTGATACCTATCAAGCATGGACCGACCATACCGCGTAGATGAACATCACAACAAGTAAACTGCATCGACCGCCAATTATCGATCGGGGTCGATTTTATTTTATTTTATTTTAATTATTGCACATGTTTGTGCGCTATACAAAAAGCGACGTAGTGCAAGACGAACGCAATGGATTCAAGTGTTTTCGACTTGATCTTTCTGCCTGATGCGAAATTGTATTGATTATTGATTTTATCGATCATCATTCAGAGTTTACCGTTTGAGTGGGAATCGCGTGAAAATATTGCACGGTAGACAAGACCACAACTCACGGCAACTATGCAATGGGCGTATTTTGAATCGTAGACTTATACATATTGATCGCCATCTATCAACAACTGGGCAAAGGCCCAGCCAGTGGTATACATGTCGTTAGGGTGGTCTTGCTACTTACTGATCTTCTCTAAGCTGATGAAACTCTCAAAACCATGACACATAAATACTGCTGTCCCGTGCTACCACGACCGTTTTCGACTGGTTATTCGGTAAATTGGAACTGTCCTGGTCGGGAGGGGGCGATCGTAATGTGGCAGTTGCGCTCGTCATCCGATACTACACAACAACATCATCTGACTGTAGAGTTGCTGAGCTCTTCACGAGGTTGGTAAACGGCTTTATTGGTGGCTAACGTTTCGGCTGGATCGCCTTCTTCAGAGCCTGAAAGGGTCAAGTCAATTAGGAGTTACCCCACCAAACATCTCTTCAACCTTACAAAATTCAATGTCAAATTTTTGGAAGCCTGAACAAAGGAGAGAATCCGAGTTGTTCAGGCTTCCAAAAATTTGACATTGAATTTTGTAAGGTTGAAGAGATGTTTGGTGGGGTAACTCCTAATTGACTTGACCCTTTCAGGCTCTGAAGAAGGCGATCCAGCCGAAACGTTAGCCACCAATAAAGCCGTTTACCAACCTCGTGAAGAGCTCAGCAACTCTACAGACAGATTCTACCATGCCGAGGTTCAAGGAGAGTCGAACATAACATCATCTGAATTTAAATAAAAACTCTCACATAATGGAGCAGCAGCTAAGACTATCGTAGAAGCTCAAGTAAGGGATTGGGGACAGAAATCAATATCCCCTCCAATTAGGATAGATCCGGAAAATGAGCTCTGCCACAGCGGGCGGATTAGATAGAGGAAGTGCGTCTTAGGGATCCCTAAAAACCACTACTTCTTCAAGAATGTTTTTAGAGGTGCTAAAGAAAGTTGGCTGGGCTAGAAATTTCGGCTACGGTATTAGCTTGACGATAACTTCTACCAGCTTCACTAAAGAGAAAGGTTGGAGGTGAACTAGCCGCCCTGGAACTCAACTTCCTCCTGATGTGCTTCTTAAGAAGCAACCGAATCCTCCGACAAGCTCGATCTGAAGCGAAACCTGCAGCGCCGCCCGCCCTGACTGTCCTCTCCAGTAGCCGGAATTGGTTTGACCCGCGGTCGCGGCACGACACGGAACCGGTTCTGGAGAGGGTTTGAGCGAGGAGGATGAGGCTCGGACGGGCGGTTGCGGCTTCCTGGAGCGACGCCCGGTTTCACCTGGCTATTGAAACGATCAACGGACGGATGCGCCGGCCCGCGCGAGCGCACGCGCGATTAGCAATACGAGCCGAGATCGCCTCGAACCTCCTCACCTCATCCTCGTCCGGATCGCGGCGAACGACGGCCGGCCGGCCGGACGGACGGGACTTCAGACGAGGTGTGACGACGACCGGCGCGTCACTGTAGTCGGGTTTTCTGGCCGAACAGCGTGATTCGCGTGCTGAACATGCACGCCGAACGAGAGGGACAGTGATCCGGGGATGAGACGGACAGCAGCGGTGAGCTGTGGGTTGCCGACTGGGCGCTAGAGGGGACCGAGGGTATTCATCATATGCTCTGTTCTCCCAGGGGGTTCAACAGAGCGAGAAATTTAATCAGTACTTCTAGCATACGCCACGCGTTTCGTTCCTTTCCGAAGTCTCAGTAACAGGGGCCAGTGATAGAACCATTGTTGCTAAATTAATTTCTGTGAACAGCCACCTACTTCCTCGTCTGTTCACTAGTATAGAAGCTGTGTAAAATGGTAGAACAATCCTCTCGACCCCTTTGAGAAGCCTTAACGATAAGTGGATAGCATGTGGTAGTGCAGAGGGAGGCGGCGCGGGCTGTCGCATGCACTCTGAATCGAGGTTTTTGGTTCGGGTTGCCAACCTAGGCCAACCAAGCCTTCCAGACGCAAAACGGGCTTGGCGACTGTGGAATTTCAACAACAAAAAATGCACATTGGCGGTGTCGTAAACATATAAAATGTCCAAAAACACTAACCTATTCACCGAAAAAATTAATAAATTTGAAATTTAGCCTTTGCGGGGACACAAAAAAATCGCGAAACATCAAGAAGATATCCTACGAGTCCTATCAATCAGTTCTATCAGTCTCCTTCCACATTCTCACCCCTTCCGCCTCTCACTTCCTACCCTTCCATCAACAAAAAAAAGAAAACAGTGACTAAACAACACTTAAGACCACAACAGGATCCTTAGACTACATTAGCCAGTCCACACCCTAACCCTCCCCCAAGCCGTACTGCAGCCGTGCCGCATCCCATCCCTCCCAAGTCGGCAGATTGGTATCAGACTTCTATGGGAATGGTGAAACTCCGACATGTTCACCGCCTGGCCACCGCAAGTCATTGTATGGCCGAATACGCATTCAAATTGCCGCCTTCACAGCATCCCATACAAGTGGAATGCATGGCGTATTATGCAAACCGGTCGAGTAATGCAGATATTTATTCATTTATATTAAAGATTAATTTTAGCTGATTTGAGAACATGGGGTGGAATATGGTTATCGAACTCACGCTACTTTAACTATTTATTATATATTACATATGTTATTATAAATTCATATTCAAGGCGGAAGGCAGAGTAGTAGAAGAAGGCGCCGATTGCACCATGCATCCGGAATCGAGTTACTTCGTTGGGATACCCACAAGCCGACCTAGCATTACATCTATCCAGAGACGGTGAATTGGTGCCAGACTTTTCTCGAAAGGAGAAAACGCTGTCTTGTTCATCGGCTGCTCACCGCAAGTCATTGTATGGTCAATACGAATTCAAGTTCTCTCCAAGACATCCAGTAGTAGTAGAGTACGTGGCGTACCGAGCAAGGCCTTCCTCTATATGAGGTCATCATGCCAAGGTTTTTTTGAAAATCTAAAAATTAAGAAGAAACAAAGGTGGCTCTAGTCAATCCCTGTTTGGGATGCGCCACGCATTTTGCCCAATAAGGTACCGTGGATTCAATTTCAATGCACATTTGATATATGTAGATACTTGAGGTACCAAGTATACATTGTATCTGATGCCGATGCGGATATCTTAGATTTGCCATTTTTCAAACCGCGGATACATTGGTTAGGCAGATATTTGCATATCTGAAAAGCAATAATTTAAATGAGGACGATTTTCACTATAGCGATTTTTTCAAAAGACTCAAATAACTGGTTTATCTTCCAGGTCCTTGAACCAGATATCCGATTCGGATGGCATGTCAGGTTTTTCACCAAAATCTGCTCCTCTAGGAATCCTTTCTGTTGAAAATCATCCTGATCTGAACCATCTTAAAATCTGGGCTTTTCAAAAATGTCATAAAATATGCGAATGATTTGTTTACCCGCAGTAAAAAAATGACGGGTCCAAACTATCCGAATCGACGTCGGATCCAATGAATAGTATCCAGCTGATCGTCAGTGTTTTCTCCTTCTTAAACAAGTCAGATACCAATTCAACAACATCGGAAAGATGGAAGGTTTAGGTGGCCTAAGCGGATCCCGAACCAAGAATCCTTGAATCAGGGTGCACGTGATAGTCGACGCCTCCTTCAACTGCGCCACTGTGCGCTTCATTAAAATATAAAATAAATTATTTAATGACCACCCCAACAAAACACTTTTGCTTTCATACTTAATGCGCATTTAATAGTAATTTGTTCATGTAGAATTTATTTGGATCAATAAGCTGCTCTTGGAACGGAGATATACCATTTTCACGTCGAATTGGGCACTCTTCTAAGCTAGCCTAAGGCTTTCAAATCTCAGTGTACTCTTCCAAATCGAAATGGACTTCTACTGCATTAAACTAGAGACTCTTCAAAAAGGTTAGAATAAATTTTTGTTCAAGGAAAGTTTTAGTATAACTTTCTTTAAAAGTTTAATTTATCTACCCAATAAATAAGCACATTGTTTTGTAAAATTTTTGTTTTATCAAACATTATTTTTATTTTATTTTAACAAGTATTTTACAAAATTCTAATTTTTGAGGAAAAGTAATGATTAAGGCTTGTTTTAAAAAGCAGGAAGACGGCCATATTCAAGTGCCGAACGAAAGACAAGATTGCGCCATGCCTTCTTCCAAGACGACGCGATTTTTATTCGATTGAATGTCTGTTCGCATGTAGTTTGACACCTATAAATGATACAACAAAAACAACTGTAAAGAACACACATACTCTCACTTTAGTGGTTCATGTAGCGCAGTCGGAGGAGGTGCCGACTGTTGCGGGCATCCGGTAGCAGGTTCCTGGTTCGGATTTCCCGCCCAGGCCTACCAAGCCTTACATCCCTAAGGAGTCGGTACCATACTTGTTTGGGAAGGATAAAGCACTGACTTGTTCATCGGCTGGCCAGCGCAAGTCATTGTATAGCATCCACGACATCCCGTAGAAGTAGAATGCGTGGCGTATCCCAAGTAACGCCCCTCCTTTATTCTTTATCCTTTAATGATAAGAAATTTGTAAGAAATTGTTTTGAAAAGTGCCCAATAAACGTGAAAATGGCATATTTTCACGTTTATTGAGCACAGTGTCGGATTTTTCCTCCTCAGGTTCTTACTCCGCTTCCATGTCTATCACGCATCAGTATATTCGAATTTCTTCTCTTTGATCTCTTCTCACCCACCTCATTCTTTCATTCTTTTCCATCTCATTCTCGTAGATTCTTCACTTCAACAATGCACAACATCGCGGTGCACACGTGTGGCGTATTCTCCGTTCATTAACGTAGCGACGTCTGACGGTCTTCAAGGCGACTACTGTGCGCCGATGATGAACTTGCGAGCGCACTCTCAATTTCTCAGCGTCCGTGCCCTAAAATGGAACACACGCCATGTGTTATGATGTAACGTCCGGCGAAGCGCAACCGGCGATTATCACCTTCCGCAACGCCGTAACAGTAAATATGTTCGCACGAGGAGATAATTCGATGAGACATCACCGTCGTCGTGGTCGCCGGACGAATCCCAGAACACCTGCGCCATCACCTCCTAGCAACGGATGAATTCGACGGCTGTGCTGAAGGGACCATACCATTACGGTAGCAGGCGAGAATCTGGAAGCTGGAATGTGCAACTGCGAGAGAGCCTAAACCATGAACTTAGCCGTAAAGATAAAGATAATGATAAACGACGGCATTACTCAATCCCTTTTGGGATGCGCCACGCATTCTACTTCTACGGATGTCGTGGAGACGATTTTCATGCGTACTTGACCATCTAATGACTTGCGGTGTGAACAAGTCAGTGCTTTATCCTTCCCGGACAATTCTGGTACCAATTCGCCGACCTCAGAGGGATGGAAGGCTTGACTGGCCTTTGGGAATCAGAGCCAGGAACCAGGTATGAGGTGTGTGCGACAACCTACACCTCCTCCAACTGCGCTACATACGCCGCTCTGTTGCAATAGGTTTCGGGAAATCGAATCGAGTGAACTTTATGAGTAGCTGCTTTTTGTCGGGCGTTTGCTAAGCCACTGATTTATTCAGTTCTGATAGTCTATAGGGTCTTATTTTTAAGTTAAGGTTCTTTTGGCACAATATTGTGCATGACTGAATAAATAAATGACTGGGAACGCTACCTTGCTATCCGAAGCATATTATCCAAGACTCCGACAATGCATTCTAACTGGTCGCGGACATGGCCTACGGACCACTTTTTTCGCGCGTCGCTGCGACGACGGACGATCGTCGGCGCCTTCGACTATTTGCTTCGATGAGGTGAAAGTTAGCGGACGTATGAATAGCCGATGAGGCGGCTCATACGAACGTCTGCCTGTCGTCGTCCGTGTTCCGGGAGCGGCACAATTGCCTCCGCGGACGCTTCAGGCGCCAGAGGCCGTCGATCTTCTTCGGATTATCCCGGACCAGCTGGAAAAAGCAGGCAGTGAAGTGGCTGGAACCAGGGGAAGAGGGAAGTTGGCGAGTTCGTGAAGTTGTTGAGATACGGTAGGAGGCTGATGACTCTTAAGATTTAAAATACCGTAGCTTTCACCTTGGAGGGCTGCAGTAGGTATTTAGAAAGACTCGATTTTCGCGCCAAAGGAAATACTCAAATCAAAGTTAGGGTATTTAAATTAATATTATACACGTTTTAAGAAAAAATGGTTAAACTTCTCCGATAACAACTAAAACTAAAACTAAAAAACTAAAAAATAATGCTAAGAAACTAAACGTTCTAACTTCAATTGAAATTTACTATTCGCCTAGAGGTCCAAATATTGATCACACTGCACTAATACTCGGAAAAATCTCAGCAAAATGAACGGTTTTAGGCATACTGTAGAATCCAAGGTGCTCGTTCAGAGGAAGCGCCGGATATCGGGCGCACCCTGAATCAAGGTTCTCAGGTCGGGTCCCGCCCAGGCCAAATAAACCATTTGGTGCTCAAAGGTCCATAAGTGCGCCCCATATTTGTCAGGGAAGAATAAAACACTGACATGTCCGTCGGCTGACAACCGTAATTCAAAAACTACGGATTTTTATTGCCTCCACGATATCCCAAAGAAGTCGTGGCATACGCCATAGTGAGAGCGTACTTAGATGTGGGAAAAACAACGTTTCCAGCGCACTACATGATCAGATTGCGCCACGCTCTCGCTCGGTGCTCAACGATTTTTAGAAGCCAGCGTTAAAAGAATGCTCTACTTTCCACTGCACAGCTGTGCATGAGCAACACACATGCTAATAACCTGACGAACCTAGCGAAGTAATCGAGGAGCGCATGGCGCAATCTCTTTACATAACACGTCGAAAAATTGGCGTTTTTTCGCTTTAAAATAACCTGAATACAAATATGTGCATAGTTAAAAGAGCAATCTACTTATATACACTTTTGCAATATTATCAGCCCTTCAAGATCCTTTCTATGGGATTAATAGGATATATCCTAATCGGGAGGGGCAACTGTAGAGTGTCATTTGTATACGTCGTCCCATACCACACAATCACATTTCCTGAAATTAAATGAAAGGCCTCGCACCCGTCGGGCAGCAGCCAAAATTCTCGTGGAAACTCAAGCTTGGGAAAGGAGACGTAAACGACCATATGTCCCCCCTCCGATTAGGACTAGGTTGGTATGTCGTTAGTGCGGCCTACATGGAAGGAAGGGGAAGGATACATCAAACCAATCAGGCTATATCAAGTATTTCTGAAACCTAGAGGTGCGTATGTTTCGGTGCTCTGATTGGTTGGGACTGCCGCGTAGGTCAAAATAACTGCTAGTCCAAATAGATTTCTAAAAAGTGTCAAAATAAATCTTTCAACCGAAATTTTAGAATGTCGAAAAATTGGTCTTCTTAAAGTGTGTCCAGTTTTATTAGAAAGACATCCATTTTGATTTGAAAGGCTTATGTCCGGTTAGGAAAGGGTTTGGATTGATTTGAAGTGTGTGATTGATGCATTATAAAATTGTATAGGCTATAATTGTTCTCTCAAAAATTTTTCGAATATTCAAGCGGTTTCGAATACCTAAAAAATCCGAATATTCAAAAAACGGTTTTTCTGAATATTCGAATTCGAATGCTTTGGAAAAACGCGATCTTTTGAATATTCGAATTCGAATATTCAAAGTCGAATGAAAATTATTCGAATACCTACCTATTCGAATAGATCATTCGAGCACAACTATGGCATAGGCTTCCCTATGGTTCTTGTAGTGGCATATTCAAAGAAGCGTGGAAACCAAGATTCCGACCGACTGCCTTGTCGTCACTTCCGTAGGAGCCTGGGCAGGCCGTTAGAGATAAGGGGCTCTGATACCAGCGGCGGTTCACATTCCGATGGCTCTGCCAGCACCTCGAAGGTGCTAAGAACCTATATAAGCGAGCAGACTTTCGCATCACGTCAGCGAGCTTGACCAGAAGCCCTCCAGCGACGTCAGCCACGACTACCCGGAGCGCCATGTCAAGTGGTTGTGACCCTGGGCGGACCCTGCAGCTGCACCAGCGGACGCAGTAGTGCGCCGTGTCGTGAGCGCACGTGTTTGCCGCGATTTCTCGGCCGGCGCCTTTCCGTTTGCATTGCGGACAATAAGAGCCGCGGAAAGCGCTCGCGGATATTGCGCACGCGGCGGCGGAGCACACGCGGAACGTCGCCGGAACGGCTGGCGACTCCCTGGGGAAGTGGCTGGCGGTGGTGTGGAGCTCGACGGGGCGCGGGAGTCGCCTGCCTGGACTGACTCCCCTCGCGGACGTCTACTGCAGGAAGGTAGCACCTATTGATCCCTAGTGGCCTACAGACTGCGTTGGATCATCCTGTGTGAAGCACTCTCCTACCGTACTCCATCAATGAGGGAACCTTAGCACACAGTGAAATCGGAGAACGATAAGACATACAGGGTGCGCATCAATACTTATTTTGATACTTTGATGGTCCTTTTGTCGGCTGGAGGTCTTGTCAGCGGGACCACAACTCTTCCAGACCGCTCGATCTCAGGCTGCTTTCATCCAGTGAGGCAGACTCCGCTCTCTGAAAGATCTTGAGAATGAGTCTGCCCATCACGTTGGCGGTCGTCCCAGTGGTCTCTTATGGTCTCTCGGGAGCCATTCTGTGACACGGAGACTCCATCTATCGTCCTTTCGTCGAAGCAGGTGTCCGGCCCAGCGATATTTGGACTTCTTCATGTACTGCAGCGGGTCTGCTAATTGCGACTTCTCCCGTAGCTCCGAGCTTCGTAGGCCTTCTTGCCATTGCTGACGAAGGCTTGTCCTTAGAAGACATCTCTCCAGTGCACGATGCGTAGTTTGCATCGCTCTGGCGATTGTCTTGTTGTCGGGCCAGGTTTCCGTCGCGTAACACATCGCAGGCAGTACAGAGGCGTTGAATATCGAGGCCCTGAGGCCGGGATCCTTGACCTGATCGGTGACTTCGCGAATCGAACTGAAGGCTGCCCATGCTGCGCGTCTCCTGCGGGCGATTTCAGGAGCGAGGTCGTTATCCATGTTCAGCTCTCTTCCCAGATAGACGTAGGAGTCGACCTGTTGCAGAGCGACTCCATTTAACCTTACGAGTCCCGTGTCACACCACTGGTTGACCATAAATTGTGTTTTGGACATATTCATGTCCAATCCAATCTTACGCGCATCAATTATGGGCCTCAAATAATCGAAGTGTCATGGCAACGCAGACAATTCAAAATGGAGAAAAACACTTCGCAAACGTTTTTAAGGACTTTATCAATCAAAATTACAGTCTTCATTTAAAGTCTTCTCCTCCTGCGCGTATGCAGCTTCTCAGACGAGTCACGAAGGTGTCGCAGGTGGCCCGCAGATAGTCCTCATCGAGATCATTCCGCACTTTCGTAAGTGCAGCTTTAAGCGAATCCTCCAAGTTGTTGTATCTAGTAGCTGAGATCATGCGCTCTAAACATGGTCAGACCGAAAAGTCAAGTGGATTCAGATCTGGTGAATTTGATGGCCATTATTCGGAGGTGACAAAATCTGAAAGCTCGGGCAAACATCACTGCTGGACGACCCTTCACTTTTCAGCGCGAGCCGAGTCTTTCTGGAAGTACAATGGCTTGTCTCCGAAGAGAGAAATGGACCATGGCTTCAAAACTTTCTCCACAACCGATTTCAAGGATATTTCATTATTGATCTTTAATCCAGCATTGACGAACATCAGTGCCATTCCCAACTTCCCATCAGAGGTTATCGCACCCCAAACCATAGCAGAGCCGGATGTGCAATTTTCCCGGTGGCCTCTAGAAACGGCCTGCTTAATATCTGCTGCGAGGATCCGATCGTTTTGTGGATTCACAATAGGTTTTATTGTGAAAATTTTCTCGTCATTGAAAACGATGCTCCGGTGCGTGCCGCCTGCGACGCCTTCGTGACTCGTCTGAGAAGCTGCATACGCGCAGGAGGAGGGGACTATAAATGAAGGTTGTAATCTTTGATTGTTAGGGTCCTTAGTAAATATTGCTAAGTGTTTTATCCGTTTTAAATTGTTTGTATGTTGCACTTCGGTTATTTGAAGCCCAAAATTAACGCGCGCGGAGCGCAAGGAGGCGCGGGCAATCGCCTGCACCCGATACCAGGTTCCTGGTTCGGTTTTCCCGCCGAGGCCAACCGAGCCTTGCACCCTCCGGGGTCGGTGAATTGGTTCCAGACTTGTCTGGGAAGGATATAGCGCTGACTTGTTCATCGGCTGGCCACCGCAAGTCATTGTATGGCCAAATACGCGTTCAAATCGCCTCCACGACATCCCGTAGAAGTAGAATGCGTGGCGCATCCCAAAGGGGATTGGATAATGCCGTCCTTTGTCCTTTTTTCCTTTAATTAATGCGCACCCTGTAGACACACGATGGCCATCTTTTTTCGTTACCTTCCTTTGGTTGTCAGAGTCGGGACCCAATATTGATGACATTGTAAGAATAAGAAAGATAAAGGATAAAGAACGACGTTGGTTAGCCCTTGTTGGGATACGCTACACATTCTACTAATAAGTGATGTTGTGGAGACAATCTGAATGCGTATTTGGTCAGCGCAATGACTTACAGTGGCCGGTGGATTCTCAGACCAACCTAGTACCAATTCACCGACCCGGAAGATCTCGTTGGTTCGAGAGGAAGATCGGAACCAGGAACTTTGAATCGGGTACACGCGACAGCTGATGCCTCTTCGACTGCGCCACTATGCGCTCGTAAACATTATATTCCTCCTAAATCACAGTTCCTGGTTGACTCATCTGTAGATCCACGTTCGAGTCCGTTCCTGTCACCGGATGGTTGTTTCTGGACCTGCACACACGGCTATTTCCGGTCTAGGAACCGGTTGACTGGCCGCCGGGTTCGTCCCGTCATCGTCGTGTTTTCGTCGACGAGCTCCAAAGCTCCGGCACGGCGACGTTCACCTGTCAGCGTTACGCTGAGGGAACTCAACGACCTTATAATGGCCTACGCTGACATTCCGCGGAGAGTGGACGAATAACGGGCAAGTTAGGGTGATTCCTTCACGATGAATGACCCACTGTCAATCACTATACATTCTACCGAACATTTCCGCCGTTTTAGTGCCTTGAATATTCCTGGCATTGCTTCAGTTTTCACTCCACGACTTCACAGGATGTTCCATTAACCTTACGAAGAAAAAAAATGTAGTTTTAAACGCATGGAAAATATATGAAATCACTGTCAAATGCTGAGGAATATCAGCCACTTTTCGTGACAGCGGAAAAGTCTGATTTTCGAATCATATACCCTTGTGGCTTAAATCTCGGAAGCGCAAAATCAAAATTAAGTCTACATCTTGCTGCTATGTTGTTTATTTATTTATTTATTTATTTATTTATTTATTTATTTATTTATTACGTTTTGAAAGACGTGCTCGTACGGGAATGGACTAAGGATAAAATGATAAAGGACGGCGTTACTCAATCCTTTTTGGGATGCGCCACGCATTCTACTTCTACGGGAGATCGTGGAGGCGATTTGAATGCGTATTTGGCCATACAGTGACTTGCGGTGGCCAGCCGATGAACAAGTCAGCGCTCTACCCTTCCCAGACAAGTCTGGTACCAATTCACCTACCTCGGAGGGATGGAAGGCTTGGTTGGGCGGGCGGGAAATCCGAACCAGGAACTTGGTATCGGGTGCACGCGACAGTTGGCGCCTCCTCCGACTGCGCTACACGCCCCCCGGATAACCTTACACAGAGAAAAACATGTAGTTTTAAACGCATAGAAAATATATGAAATCACTGTTAAATGCTTAGGAATATCTGCTACTTTCCGTGGCAGCAGAAAAGCCTGATTTTCGAGTCGCCCTTGTGGCTTGAATCTCGGAAACGCAAAACCGAAATTAAGTCAACATCTTGGTGCTATGTAAGGAACCAGTGCCTTAAAAATTAGGAGTGAATTACTAATTTGAAACAATTGAGATAGGATTAAAAAACCTTATAATAACAGAAAGCCTTACCCAAAATTACGGGGGGTCGTACTGAATAAAGAATAAAGGATAAAGGACGGCGTTACTCAATCCCTTTTGGGATGCCCCACACATTCTACTTCTACGAGATGTCGTAGAGGCTATTTGAATGCGTATTTAGCCATACAATGACTTACGGTGGCCAGCCGATGAACATTTCAGCGCTTTATCCTTCCCAGACAAGTCTGGCACCAATTCACCGACCCCGGAGGGATGGAGGGCTTGGTTGGCCTGGGCAGGAAATCCGAACCAGAAACCTGGTATCGGGTGCGCGCAACAGTTGGCGCCTCCTCCGACTGCGCTACACGCGCCCTTGTACTGAATAGGAAGAAGTAAAGGCTAAGTGGTGCTTCCCTTAGATTAGCTTAGGTTTGAGGTAGCGAAAGTGTTCTGCTGAGACGCCTCCTCTCACAGAAAAAGAAAAGAAGCTCGCTTATCTTCAACTTTGCGGTCTGGTGAGTCTGTCAATGGATATGCTAAAAGCGAGCCTTGGATTCTTTTTTAATGCGATACGAACGAACATTTCTGCAAACAGTGGTTGATAATTATAATTTAATATAAAGACCGGATCATGAGCGATAATCAAAAACGGTTTGCGAAGCATTTGTGGAGGAAATAGAAATTTTTTAAATCGTCACGTTTCTAGATAACAGTCATATGATCACTTTTAGTATTTGCTGGCACAGATCCTACTATATATAATAGAGTTGCAATATAATCTAGTCAACAGGCTTGAAAATTAGAGCAGGACGTGGTGACAAAAATCTAGGAACAATGCACGAAAATTTGCTTCAAATCTACCCTGATTCGATAAATAAAAACTTACCACCCTTCCAAGCGGCTCCAAATAATAAAGAATAAAAAGGATAAAGGACGGCGTTACTCAATGTCTTTTGGGATGCGCCACGCATTCTACTTCTACGGGATGTCGTGGAGGCGATTTGAATGCGTATTTGGCCATACAATGACTTGCGGTGGCCAGCCGATGAAAAGTCAGCACTCTATCCTTCTGGTACCAATTCACCGACCCCGGAGAGATGTAAAGGTTTGGTTGGCCTGGGCGGGAACTCCGAACCTGGTAGCCGGTGTCGGGTGCACGCGACAGCCGGCGCCTCCTACGACTGCGCTACACGCGCTCCTCCAAATAATACAAAGTAAAAATATAACTCCAACTAATTCAAAAGTGTCGTCAGATTCATCTGGACAAAAGTTGGGGGATTTGGGGTTCAAGGCTGTTTTTGATTTTGAGTGATCTCCACTAAAGTAGCTTCCACAGCGTTATTTTCTCGCGTTTCTTGGAATGCTTTCGGAGAAGAATTCTCTGCACAAGCGTGGCGCAAAAATGGCTTCTGATGTTTATGATCTCTAGCTGTGCAATTGTTTGCAACTAAAGGACTGCTTCTGGAGGATCTTATTAGCTGCGACACTCCAGAGGCCAGATTCACCAACCGCTTACCGCCCTTTAACGGCGAAAACACCGCCAAATATGACATTCATCAGCATCAGGTTTGGCGGTGTTTCCACCGTTAGAGGGCGGTAGGGGTTGGTGAATTTGGTCCCAGGTGTGACAGATTTTAGTCTAACTGAAACGGTTGTGAATGTTCGAAGTTGTTATCGCTTAAAGTTGGAAGTCGAAAACGGCGAGCACTTTCCGTGCAATCTGTTAATAGCTTCAGATCTGGTAACCCTTTGCTTTTCAGACAGTCGTCTCGTCACTCCATGGTTCTGCTCGCCGCTTCTGACCTGGCCAGCACCGTCTGGCGATCTCCCTACACCTATTCCGATCACCCCATCCTCGATGCAGCATCATCAGTCCTCCTTACTAAGTACTGGTGAGCTATGTGTAACTTAGTATGGCCTCGTCGCCTGCTCCAGATGCCACTTCTAGACTCTATTCCTTACTTCAGTGTGCGGCCTAACCTCGCAGTCCCTGGCTGGAGCCCAGTCGGCCTCGACAGCAGCTGCTGCCGCCGCCGCAGCGTCGTGTGGGATGTTCCAGAAGGAGAATCTGCCGTCGACGATGATGAATCAGTGCAAATCGGCTTTCTTTCCGCTGCCGTACATGCTCGAGTCACGACGGTACAGTGAGCCGGCACCGCCGCCGGCTCACCTACTTGCCCAGCGGCGAAGGAGCAAAGAAGGTACGCACCGCCTTGAGTCATCTAACCTTCGAGCATCACCTGAATGTTCAGTTTCAGTATCAGGTCAAGTCACGTATCTGTGGGAGTTTCTGCTGCGCTTACTGCAGGACAAGGAGTACTGTCCGAAATTCATCAAGTGGATCGATCAGTCCAAGGTCAGAGAGTCAATCTTTCACTCATACCGTCCCTCTTCCTATTCTAAGCGTCTGGTAGATGTGGCGCTTATCGAGACGGTAGAGCACACCAGTGAAAAGAGCGATGGTTCTGGAAGTCCCGGCGGTCAACTGTAAATGAACTTCCGTTATAGTGTAAGGGCAATTAGTTGTCGTACGAAATTCACCGATAGGTGACAGCGTTTCGGCCCACTGTGACCGACCCTCATCCGGTGCAGGGGTGTGCGTAATTACGATTTACGATTTTACGATTTACGGCTATTTTTGCCGAATTTTCGTGTGGTCTTTGATCAACAACCAACTGGCGTCCGAATTTATGTGGACCGGGTTATAAAGATGTGCCCACTCTAACGGTCCCCTCTTATAGATCATTACCATTTCCATTCAGAGTTGTTTTTTGATACTCGAATGTGTTACTGTGGTAAAAGACACCGCCCTGTGCACAGGATTCTCGAATCCGACTATCAGCTTCCTAGAGAAAGAGAGACGAGTATTCTAGATCCACGTCGTGTTTGGTAGTAAGGTCCAGTCAATTTTTTTATAATATATTCATGCTAAACCTAACTAATAGAACTGACGCACGTCCACGATCGAAAATCATTCGTGACTGGAAGCGGGGTCTGGAAAGTTGAAGAGAGCGGAAGAGCAAGAATTGATGCTCAAAGTGCGGTAAAACCAAGCGCGTATCATTCCAAGAGAAGCTCGAACTGGTTTTGACAGTTTTGATCTCCCTTTTCGGTGATGTGATTGAGTTTATGGTCACCCTATCTGATCCGTGAAACTCTCGGAGCAAACGTTCGTTACAGAGCTGATGAAGAGCAGCTCGGGCGAGTGCAGAGAATTACTAAATAGTAGTGCAGTATTGCAGTAGTTTTCGAAACCGGACAAGTGCAGGCAAACTTGCGTAGAAAACCAGTGCTCTGGGTAAGTTTAGGCTATAAATTACTAGTACTAGTAGTCGCTGTTACTAGATTAATACGCAAGCTAAAAATTGGTAGTAAGTTAGGAATTTAACGAATATTCAAACGGTGCAGGGTTTTGCTGGAATATCGCGCATAGGCTAAAGTAAAATATCTGAACCTACAGTTTTATCGGCTGTCTTGGAACGTGTAAAGTTTAATTTGAAAGATGCCTTACTAGCAAGAAGACGTGAAAAGAGAAAGTAGGTTGATAAGAAAACTGTTCAGCTTGAGCTGAAAATAATGCGAAAAATAAATACTGAATCACATCTGGTTAACATTAGTAGAAAAATCCCTCTGGAAGTTTATTACTATAGGTAAGGTGACTATTACGATTTACGGTTTTCGATTTACGATTTACGACGGTTTTTTCGTATTACGATTTACGAAATTTCAAATTTCGTTTACGCACACCCTTGATCCGGTGGTTTAGCAGGGTTTTGAGTGTTCACCTTCTCAGACACTCGCAGCGGATAATGTAAGGATAACTATAATTCACTGGGTAAAATTTCACCTGTAGATGAACGGAATTTCACTGGCAGTGGAAATGACTAGTTTGGGAGAGAGTTTGAAATTGGTTAAAGCCATCTAAAGAATACATTTCAAACTCCCGCCATTAAAGTGCCGTTGAATTTCAGGAGAAATACTACCGGTCTTCTTCAGTGAACTATAGTTGCCCTCCCAGTTGACCACTGCGAGTGTTTGAGCGTTGGTTTCACGCGTACCGTTCGCAGTGTGACGCTTATACGCAACTAAACAAATTGTGCACCACTTTACGCCGATCTCTGATATCAACTTGTCAGACACTGGGAGAGGTCACCTGCAGGTGAAAAATGCGTGAACGAGCATTGCACCTGTAGGTGACCTGCCCCTCGCGAAAGCTTGACCCGATCGATTGCACGGGGGGCATGTGAACCTGTAGTTCATCTACATACCGCGTTGCGTATCACGCGAGCGGCGAAATGACCAGTAGTAGACCGCTCACTGAAACTCCGCCCCAAAATAGCCTCCACAGGTCACCTGTGACGTCAAAAAACGTCATTTTCACCTGCAGGTGACTTCTCCCAGTGTTTGAGAAGTGTCAGACACTCGCAACGGTCAGCTGGAAGTTCACGGAAGAAGTCGGCTGGCTGACGTACAGTATTTCTCCTGAAATTCAACGACAGTTACATAGCGGGAGTTTTAGGCGCTTTTTTTTGGAACGTTTCAACGCATTTCAAACTTCCGCTCTATATAGTTGTCGTCCTACTATAGTTGACGCTGGTGCGTCCAACATCATCCACAGCGTCGCAGTTGAGCGCTAGGGGCTTCTGAATCATCCTCACCACAGCAGTACTCGGTCTTCCCACGTAATAGCCGTAGATCGTTTGATATTGGGGCTCTCCTTGGTTCCCCTACAATCGGGGCTGGGTTCGTCAACAATTAACCCTCAAGGTATGCAAGGTATAACGGATAGAGATGAGAGGTAGAGACGAATGTTTCATAGCGGGCATCTCTACCCCTTATGACCCGGATACCCGCGGGTTTAATCGTTGATGAATTCGGCCCCAGAACACACAAGCTAGCCTGCTATGGCCTAGCGTATACTCCCGCGGACACTTCCGTGGTGGGCGTATCGGCCGCGGAAGTATATCATAGGCATATTGGCCACTAGTCTGAGCACTATCATACTGAAGACTTTGAAGACGATGGAATTTGAGTTACACGACGCTGCCGTAATGTAGACAGACCCTGTTATCCTAGAAGAATTAGACTTAAAATCGATGCTTTCGATGTGTTTCGCTTTCTATGTACAAGGGAATAAGCCAGTTCATAGGTGTCATGGTCATCGAAGATCGTCCGCCTTATCTATGCACCTTCTTCCAACCCACATCTACATGTAAACACAATTCAGATGCATTTCCCTGTACTGTTACATTCAAATGGCGTACCCATACCTCGACGCCTTGCTTTCAGGGTGTGTTCAAACTGGTTGACTCCAAAGCCGTCTCGAGGCTCTGGGGTATGCACAAGAATAAGCCCGGCATGAACTACGAGACGATGGGAAGAGCATTACGGTGGGTGCTTTGACTGTTATTCCTAGCATTACGAATAAATGACGGCGTTTGTCCGCCCCTCTGCAGAGTGCGCCAAGCATCCTTCTGAGAGCCTTCTGTAAGCAATTGGAATGCGTTCCTGACCTACACGTGAATAGCGGTTGGCGGTCAATGGAAAAGTCAGTTATTGTCCTTCCCGAACAAGTCTGAAACTAATACCTGCCGACTCTGGAGAGGCTTGGTTGGCGCTGGCGCGACCCGAACCAAGTACCTTGATTTGTGATGTATGCAGCTCTTTGTACCTCCTCCGACGCCATCACGTTCCCATTTTCTCGGCGAATTGGTACCAGAATTGTCTGGAAGGATGAAGCGCTGACTTGATTATCGGCTAGCCAGCACAAGTCGTGGTATGGCCAAATAAGCATTTAAATCGCCTTTACGACATCCCCTAGAAGTATAGAATGCGTCGCGCACCCCAAAGGGACTGAGTAACGCCGTCCTCTATCCTATTGTTTACTTGACCAGCACCGCTACATAGGAAAGCAGGCATGAAAAGAAGGTAGTACGAAGGCAGACAGATAAGAAGCAATATGAAAAGATCAAAGACGTAGAAAAGGTGGTGGAGAAGTGTCGAATAAATGGGAATAAAAAGGTTAATGAAGCAAAAGGCGGAATGAAGCAGTGAAGGAATGGATTGGAGAGCTAGTTCATAGGCATAGCGAACGTCAGAATCAGAATGGTCAAAGAAGCAGGGTAGAAAAAAGAGCTACATCGCAAGGAAAGGCAAAAAATGGAAAAATGGAACTGATCAACCAATTTGTGGGATAGGCCACGCATTACACGCCTATGCGTGTCGTGGAGGCAATTTAAATGCGTATTTAACAGGTGGTTTGATGACTTATGGTATCCAAGATCAACAAGTCAGTATTTCACCCTTCCCAGACACGTCTAATGCCAATTAGCCAATGTGACCTTAGTTTACCTGGGCGGGATTCGAACCACGATTCGATTCGGAGAGTGAGCGAGCGTGCAGCTTCTGCGACAATACAAGTGAAATCATATGTCGTAAACTCCATGGCATCTCAACACGACAACACATTCAGGTACTACTACCAACGTGGGATCTTGCAGAAGGTCGACGGACAGCGGCTCGTCTACCAGTTCGTCGACGTGCCCAAAGACGCACTGCAGGTGCGCTTTTTGCTTGACCTTCTTAATGCTCGTCACCAAGCCATCCATGCTTCAGGACTCCCCCTTCGATTCCGGTACCGATTCGGCCGGATCAGACGCTTTCGAAGAGCCCGAGAGTCCAACGGCCCTCAGCGAGGACAACCATGCCGCGACTTCTCCGACCAACGCCGTATCCGTGCTGAAAGAGTCCAAGATGGCGCTCGTTTGAGAGTCTGACTCCCAGCTCCTGTTGTACCTACTTGTTCTCATGTTACTGTAGTATTTATTCTGGTTGACTGACCTTACATCGGGGCTCGAAGCCTAGCTTAAGCGTGGGCAACAGTAAACTGCTTTTCCTTAGTTGTTCGCCTATTTAGACCATTCCTCCTCATAGCTTTCTACTCTTCTGTCCCTCTAGCCCTCATAGGCCCTCGCTTTCCCCCATTTAGTCCACCTTTTGGCAATATTTAATGAGAAAAATCTCAAAAATTCCGTGTTCAGGCGACAAGTTGGCCGCGTCGTTTCTTTCATTGAACTTCCATCCTTGTACTTGTTTCGCAGACGTTGTCGCCTTTCTAATATGTGTCCTCTTATATGCCTTCTCACTTATCGCCTTAAGCTTATCGGCCGATGTGCTTTACTTGTATAGAGTTACTTTGTTCATTCTCTGCATTCTGATTTCGATGGCATTTGTAGGACCTATGATCCGATGTTGTGATCCGATGTGATGATTTCTTGTTCCTTATCTGTGGTGGTTATTCTCATATAATTATTGACTCATTAAACGTCTTCTAATCGCACCATCCCCAAGAACGATGCACACATTTACTCAGAAGATGCCTCTTCCTTCGAACCCGTGCTATCAGAAGACGTGAGCATAGCACTCTATTTGAGACGTCGCAACCTTTAAAGTGAGAGCAGCAGCACGCCACCCAAACCTTAGAGTCAAAGGGCGCTAGAAAGACTTCGCACGTCCAGTGGATTCGATCTAACAATAAGGTCCCGGTAGGTTAGACGATCCGGAATATGCTTGACTATTGCCGAAGAAGGCTCCAAGGTCTCCTTTAGTTTATCGCTCCTTCCAAGTCGATCTCAGATTTCACGGAACAGTGTATTCTACTCAACGACTTGAAGAAGAAAGAGTACTGGCGAACTACTAAATGAATTCCCTTGAGCTTTACCCTCTCCAGAAGACGGCACCCATCAACGCTCACGTCTGGAATGAGCAGAATGAGAGATGCCATAGATGGCATTGTACCTTCACGACTACAGAGGTCGAGGAGGGGTCGAAAATATTTTTTTTCGCGCAAACCTCGCCCATGGGGCTATTCAGGGTGCTGATCACGAATCTGACATCCGTTTTTTGAGAATTTGGCCGATTACAATAGGCTACGGTAGGTTCGAGTGACTAAAGCTGTCAAAGTCATAACAACCGTTTTCCCACCAATCTTTGCCCAGGTGGTTATTTGTGGAGCTGACCATGAATCTGACATCCTTTTTTTTTGAGAATTTGGCCGATTACGATAGGCTACGGTAGGTTCGGATGACCAGTGCTGTCGAAGTCATACTAACCAATTTCGCCCAAACCTTGCCCAGGGGATTGTTTCGGGTGCTTATCGCGAATCTGACATCGATTTTTTGGATTACGCTGGAGTACGGTAGGTACGAATGACTAAGTTCATTCTCACCAATTAATGCAATGATACAGCGGTCCCGCAGCGCCTCATAGGGGCACCAAAACTGCGGGAAACTCTTCGATAGGCATGGGATTAATTGTGAGACAGCAAAATAAGCCTCATGGCGTCCTAGGCCGGTTCCATAACCTCCGCGAAACTTCAAGTTGAAGGACATCTTTGAGAAGTTGTACATGGACGCAGCCGATTTCCACTAATGGCTTCAAAGGGTGAGCTAGCTGGCAAGGTCTCTATGCCCTAGTTTTAACGACTCCTTCCAGATATACCAACCTGCAGATATATGGAGATGCTGCACAAGGACATGCCGACCCGGCCGTCGATACTCAGTGCACCTCCAGGGGCCGGAATCGTCAACGATTTACAGCAATTCAACGGAGAAAATACAGCCGAAATACCTGATAGTGCGGCATATCAAGCGATATGGTGAAACATCCCAGCCGTGCTACCATGGATTTCTGCTGTATTTTCTCTGTTAAACTGTTGTAAGTCGTTGATGAATCTGGCCCTACGAATCCATTCTGAAGGCTCCTTTCTCGCACCTATCGTAACCTGCTGTACTCCGGCGTAATAATATAAATCAGCCACATTCGAGTCGTGAAGGTAAAATAGTGCCTAATAAATTTGTGTGAGTAAATGTGGGATCTGAAACTCTGCATATCTTGGCAAAGTTAATGAACTGGCTCGTACAAGAACGTCTGTAAACTTACCCCAACAGATCTCAGTAAGATCTATATGGCCTTGTAGGGCATCTAAACGAGCACAGGACGAAGTTCGTTTCGTCTTCGTCGTTTCGTTCCGAGCCACTGGTTGGTAGAAAACTGCCGCCTAGTAGACCCATTTCGACATGCAGCGAACTCGAGTGGAATAGGCTCCACCAAGTTAACCCATGTGCTAAAGAAATTCTGGGCCAGATTTGGGTTAAAATTGAAAACCCGTCTCAAATTGGGTCTAAAGTGAACGCGGCAAAATGACCAGCACTAGTTGCATGGGGGAATGTGTCCTAGACTTCCGTGAATTACTAGGCGACAAATTTTTGCCATTTTTGGACCACCCAGTAGTCCACAGCAAAGTTAACTTGGCCTCTGTGCTTCTTATTAGGTTTCCAACAAGTCCATGTAGCACTTGCTCAGAATCGCTGGGGTAACTTCACACACGTGCTAGGCTGTCAGAGAATGTGTTTCTGCAATGGGCACTCCTATGCCCGTCGGAACACGGACCCCCACCTTCTGTTGGTGGTGTAAGGCATCGTAACCGGAAAGCAAAGGGTGCGGGTTAAAGTCCTGCCTGACACAAGAGTTTTCAGCTAAAAAAAAAACGTTCCGTAACGGCGCAAAATCTCTGCACCAGGCGCTCCAAGCTTAACCAGCTTAGTCAAATGTCACTGAAAACGGAGGGGATTTCCCCTATGTGCCTTCCTACACACAGCGCTCACAGCTCGAATCCGGAACTGACCACGACACTATCCGAAGACGCTGACGTTCCCAAGTAGCTCACCGTCTGACGGTATTTCGACATCGCTCTCCACTACATCAGCTCACGGGGTCGTACGGAAGCGGCACCGCGCCCAATGTTCGCACGTGAGCTGTTTAGACAAGGGCTTGACATGGCGGAACAGCGTTCTTCACACCGCCCATACGAAGGGGCGGTGCAAGGGGCGCGCCCACCGCTTATTGAGGATCAGTTGTCCGAGTGCACAAGAACAAGGGCTGAGGCGGGATCACCGGCGCTGATGGCGGATGCTAGATTATCACATCTGTATTTGCCAGAGAATATGGTATTGAGTGGAAAGTTATCGGGTGGTATATTAGGGGTAACGGTAGGATCCTAAGCTGTCGGAGCGTGCTACTACCATATAATAGCTTCTGAGTCAGGATTCCGAAGAGTAAACGAACCCTCTACCAGTCCTTTGGTCTGACGCAGTGTTCTGGAGGACTATTTGGTCGGTTTCCCGCGACTCGACTTTTAGTTTGCTTCGACTGAGAGTTTTCCGAACAAGACCCACCCCAACGACACCGAGACAGGAACATAAGCGATACCTTAACCGACTCCTGAAGAGTAAATGTAAAGGGACCGGTATTTCCTCTCAATATCGTCCAACGTCCTCCGTCGAAACTAAAGCGGTCATCGACGCCCTGCTCACTCAGGGTGTTCCTACTCAGTACATCAGAGTCCTTCGAGAGCTGTACAGTGGATTCGCGACCAAGATCTCTCCGTTCTACAACGATGTCGTCATCGACGTAAAGAGAGGGGTTCGGCAGGGTATAGCATATCCCCGAAGCTCTTCAGCGCCATCCTCGAAGACGTCATGCGCGAACTAGAATGGGAAGACATAGGAGTGAAGATTGACGGCGGGCAACTGTACCATCTTCGCTTCGCTGACGACATCGTGCTCATAACACCGAACATCAGCCAGGCGGAGGGAATGCTGGCCGACTTCGATCGTGTATGTGGGAACGTTGGACTGCAGCTGAATCTTACGAAGACGATGTTCATGAGGAACGGACAAGTTTCTGATGCCCCATTCTCGCTCAACGGAACGAACATCTCCGAATGTTCCAGCTACGTGTATCTGGGTGGCGAAGTAAACATGACCAACGACCTAGCGCCAGAGCTGAGCAGGAGGAAACGAGCGGCTTTGGGAGCTTTCAAGAGCGTCAAAGAAGTCGCGAAGAAAACGAAGAACGTCCGACTCCGTGCCCCCTATTCGACTCCACTGTTCTTCCTGCCCTAACTTACGCCTCAGAGACCTGGGCCATACGAAAGCAGGATGAACACGCGATCAGCGTCGCGCAGCGTGGAATCGAGAGGACGATGCTCGGAGTGACACGACTCACGCAAGTGAGAGAAGGCCTCCGGTGTTCCGAGCTTCGCCGACGTTCGAAGATCAGAGACGCTGTCGCGTGGGCCAAGTTGTCGAAAATTAGGTGGGCCGGCCACGTAATGCGTTTCGCAGACACCCGCTGCAGAGCCGTTACCGACTAGATTCCGCGGACGCCCACCATCGCGTTGGTCGGACTTCTTCGTGAAAGCCCTGAACGACCGCTATGACGCTCTTCGTGTCCCTCGAGCGAGGAGGATCCATTGGAGCACTCTGGCACGCGACAGGGACGAATGGAGACGCTGCTGGCGCCCGCTCGAGCAAGTCGGTGATCAACGGGACGACAGGTGATACAGGTGATAGCGCAGCTTCATCCCGTGTCAAAGTGAGCTAAGCTGAGCAAACATTCCCAGCAAATTTGGAATGAACAGCAACCAAGAAGATTCAGCGCAGTTCATGGTGTTTTCAACAATCTTTGAGCGAGTCATAACCCATGCCACTAAGGCAGAGAACAATAGGACTGTGGATGCGTTTGGCACCAGAAATAGGACCACCCCTAACAGGTGATCGTCCTTGCATTCTGTTTCAGTGACGATCCGCTCAAACACACCGTCCTTTGTGAACAAGGCGAGGTTGTAGGAAGCCGCTATACAGTTCCGAAGCTTGTCTAGGAGAAGGTGTTGACAGTGGGTCGCGGTGGTGAAAAGCTTTGATAACACTCTGTGGTCAGACGACGACATGGATTATACTTCGTATTTTTCCCTTCTCGTTTGAAGATCGTCAGCCCTTTTAATAATCTTATGGCTCATGCCTAACAAGCCAACGCATTTCGAGCTAAAATAAGTTTGCTAATGCGCTAGTGCCTTTGTGGCTCTGTTAGAAATGTAGACGGTGTATATATGAAAAAATGAGCTACAAAGCGACCTTAACCGAAGCGTAGAATTTTTCAAACGTGTACGGACAGTGCACGAAACGCCCGATAAATTGGTGTCGAATTGAGTAGAGAACAAGTTCCACTGCCTTTTGGCAGCAGCGTCAGAGTGGACATCGTGCGGTTGACAGCCCTTATGGGCTCCGACCGCTCAGATCGTCAAAGGACTAAGAACGCCTCGCCGCGCTTTATTGAAGGTGATATGCTAATTGCTGGTGAAGTGCTATGTGGAATCGTTTCTAATAGAAAACTGGGACCAGCAAAGTGCTCAGCGCAAATGACCAGTATTCTATGCTCAAATGGCTGCTAGAACTTCGCTGTCCGGTGATCGTATAACGTGAGTCGGATGTCGAGTACCGGGATGCAGAAGACGTGTCACTGAAGTCGTGCCACGTGTGTCGGGGTGCAGAAGACCTGCCATAGACGTTGTGGCAACGTCGTGAAACGTGCGTCGGGACTCCACAAATGTGTCACAGACGTTATGAGACATGTGTTCGGATTTAGAAGACGAAACACAGACGTCGTATAACGGGCGTTCAGATCCAGATGACGTGCCACAGATCAGACTTTGCACAGCATGCGTTGGATTTTCAAAAGGCCTTTTAGCTTCTTGCAACGAGCGTGTGCGTGCTTGACTCTCACTTCGTTTCTCTGCCGGTACATTGGTAAGATGGTATTGGAGGTGGATGGGAGAGTGGAAGGTAGAATGGCTACAGAATCGGAGGAGTATTACAGTTGTCCCACAGCAAAAGATGTCGACCGGTCGACCAATACCGATTGATTTTATTTGTGTTTCTGCAGATTAGGCAGTTCGGATAGAGACTCTCATAATCTGCTCCTCGTCACGTAAAGAATGGATACTTCGGAGAATAAATCGCTACATATGATAGAGAGCGGATAAGTCGTTTTGCAGCCGCTAGGTCGCCGAATTGGTAGAGGAAGTCGTTTACTCTTTAAAATCGTCGAATTATCATTTAACTTCACCATAGGCCCTGTCGCTTCCTATGGGGCGGGAAGTGTTGTTCGGAAAACAATTTCTGTTGAAGCAGCCGAATCGTTTGCTTTTTAAAATGATTGCTAATATATTTTAGCTTCATCGCAGGCCCTGTCGCAGTTCTGGGTGGGGATCTTTGTCCGGAAGACTTTCTGTTGAAGCAGACAAAAGGTCAAGTCGCAGGGTATCGACCAACTAGTCCCCCACATTACTACCTAAAACCTAAGGATTGGTAGAGGGAGTCGCTTACTCTTTAAAAGGTCTGTTAAGGTATCTCTTAACTTCATCACTTGCCATATAGCGGATAAACCAACGCAATCCGAAGTCTACTCACTGTTAAATGCTCGGCAAACGAATTATTTTATCTATTTATCGTGAGCTGAGGTGTGTTGTTCGAAATTCCCTTTTCAGTTGAAGGAAACGAAAGGTCGAGTCTCGCAGGATACCGAAGGAGTCAGCGCACAAAATTGAGCACATATTACCCCATCCCTGATTAATTGTGCTCTACTTAAACAAGTTATTTGGACTTCTTCCAACCGTGGGCCTCTTCGAAGATCAGTACTTTGATTCCTAGCATTTGGCTCCTCTTACGTTTGCCAAGAGGCGCGTAAAGCATCTCTTGAGGGCAGCCAATGGTAGGTGCGAAAGACCGTAAAAGGTGCGAGGAGCGGGCACAGGTCACGACATCTGATGAACGCACAGGACCAGCGAGCAATTACTCCAATCCAGGGACCAATGTCTAAATGAGGGACCAATATAGCACTGTGAGCAACTCTAGAGTGGAGGGGAGGGGCACCCTGCCGAATGATCAGAACGACAAAAGTCAAAAAACTTCTAAAATAAGAACGTTAAGCACGCTCACACCTAAATTACAAATGCAGAAGAATATAGTTCGCTGCTTCCAGGGTAGGGCTTAGAGTTTAGTAATACATCCGGTATGGATCTCCTCTCTAGGTTTGAACTTGGCACTGCAGCTTTAAAAATATCACAGCTCCAAATAAAAGGTGAAACTATAATAAATGGGTACCAAGGTAGTGGATCTCTTCATAAGACAAATACTTCTGCATCGTTTTGCTTATCAAAAAAGAGCTGTGCAGTCAAATATGCAGAGAATCCTCAGTGAAATAGCAAACGAATGCAGTGGATATGGAGAAGCGATTATGAAAGCCTTCACAACCAGGATATGTTACTTTTAGAAAGCCTTTTCCTAACTTACCGTTTTTCATACGCTCACAATGGCGTTGCATTAGTAGTCGAGGTAATATAATAGCAGGATAGTAGTCGTAGTAGTAGCTGCAGAGCTCGTTAGCCTTGCGGCAGCATTAGTTTCAAGGAGAAGGGAAATGTTCCACTTTGCGACGTCTAATTAATACAGGCAGTGTGCGCCGTCAACTGGTCCAAATGGGCGGGGCAAAAGAGGGCGGAGGCGGGGACTCAGCGGGCGGAGACCTCTCCGGTGTGAAAACCGGGCTCCCCCCGCTTGACATAGGTTCTCTTTATAGCAAGCCCTTCTTCCTCGGTCTTGTCTTTTTTCTTTGGTGGCCCAGCTACAGCTACGGTGACTTCTGCGTAATTACATTGCAAGAAGGCTTCCTCTGCTCTGTTCTGGTTTTGGATCAGTGGTTTACTTCACTTGCACCGATTATGTTGTTGTGAGAGGAAAAACTCGATTGGATTTTTTTGTTTAAAAGAAATCGTTGTCATTTATCATTATTAACTTAATCGACTACGATACACTTAACATCAATCATTGTCCAGTACGTGTGCAACGATCCAGCTGCTTTTCGATTCTTTTCAGTACCCAAAGGAAAGCCCTTTCAGGAGAACCCAGAAGATTGCTCCAGGAAAGGTTTGGGATGCATTCCAAACTAGAATGGTTTCCTTTACTATTCTCACCAATGTGAGCTGCCCATTGATAAAAGATAAATGATAAGGGTCGGAGAAGCGAATCTCTTTGAGATATGTGACATTCTTTCTATTAGAGTGGGCCAAAAGTAATGGGACAAATTCAACAAATTTCTTTATCTCTTTATGACTCAAACTCAAATACAACTCAACGGTGCTGAGGGAAGTATTCGCCATTAAGGTCAATGACCTTGCTGCCATCTATCAGCCAACTTCCTGATCCCATCCTTCCAGAACTGCTTAGGCCTGGTGCTGATCCACTGCTCGATATGGTTGTCGAGGTCTGCTTGGGTCCTTGTGTCCCTTCCGACTATGAACTCCTATAGGCTCAAGAGGTAGTGGTAGTCGCATGGAGAGATGTCCGGCGAATACGGTGGGTGAGGCATGTGAACGTAGCGCAGCTGAGCAAGCTTATCCGTGGTCTCTTTTGCCCGATGGGGTGCGGCGTTGACGAGGAGGAGGACCTTCTTGAGGCGCTGAGACCGAATAAGTGCGAGTCGCCGGTCCATCTCTTCTATTTCGTTCACCATGGCCTTGTAGGTAGTCCATCGTGCTTTTGGACAACAGCTTCCAGTATGCCGGTCCATGGGCGCAGACTCAAAAGCTCAGAAGGTGCTTCTCGCCGTGAACATCCCGCCGAACGAAGGTCTGTAGCAGGTCACCATGCATCACCCAGACTCGCTGCTTCGCAGGGTTAAGGTAGAAAACGTACTTCTCATCTTGCGTGACTATTGAGTCCAGGCTGCTTGGAGTTGAGAATTGGGCGAGATTTGTGCGACGCAGGTCGACTCGTCAGACTGGGTTTCGGCATGCTTCTCGAAAGGGCGAAAGTGGTCACTTCTCAGGTGGCCTTCAGTGAGTAACAAACAAATACGAGAAGCACAAAAACGGACTCCAGTCACGGCATGGAGAGTCTCATTACTTTTGCCTCCCCCCCCCCCCCCCTAATACTTACTTACTTTATCTCTACTGCTCGAGTTGTGAAAATCCGGAATGAGCTTCCTGCCTCAATTCTCAATTCCTCGCCAAAAACTTTCAACTGCGCTACATTAACTAATTACTCACTTTAATGATTTGATAGTCGTTTTGTCGGCTGGAGGTCTTCTCAGCGGGGACCACAACTCTTCCAGACCGCTCGATCTCTGACTGCTTGCATCCAGTGAGGCAGACTCCGCTCTCTGAAAGACCTTGAGAATGAGTCTGCCCATCGCGTTGGCAGTCGTCCCAGTGGTCTCTTATGGTCTCTCGGGAGCCATTCTGTGACGCGGAGGCTCCATCTATCGTCCTTTCGTCGAAGTAGGTGTTCGGCCCAGCGATATTTGGACTTCTTCATGTATTGCAATGATGTAGCATGTAGCAAGTAACTGCTAATTGCGACTACATTAACTACACCTTAGAAAAATTTTTTTAAAAATATTTGTAAAGTTAACTACGAAATACAAATTGCCACCAGAAGCAGAATCCATCGACAGTCCTCCCTCTTTCAAGGTTAGGCTAATCATAAGTGGTGTCGATGGTCCTACAGACCGCATTTCCTGGTTACTAAACCTGGTCTTGGTACAGCCGCTCAGACTCGTACGCTCACATCTGCCTAATACCAATGCTTTCCTTCAAAAACTCCGATCCACCAAGGTAGAGGATGGATACGTTATGGAATCTTGCGACGTCACCTCCTTGTAGCGAAGGAAAGTGGACGCCTGCTTCGAACTGCTGAACTGGCAGTCCGAGGACATAAAGCTTACATGGGAAGAACCGGCAAAAATTGGCTTGCCTTCCTTAATGTCGAAGTACACCTCTCACGTGAGAACATAGGAACGAGATGGTACCGCAAACCCAGCAGCAAGAACATCCTCGTTCATTTCCGCCCCGCCCATCCTTCTAGTACTAAATAAAAAATGTCAAAGAATGTAAATAGTATGAAAAATATGTTCCGGACTGCCAGCTTAGTTTCGTCTGACAACGAACAGAAATCTTCCTCTCGGAAAATGGCACTTAAAATTGCAGAAGTAAATGGGTATCCAACACAACGCTGGCATAAAGCGCGCAGGTTGCAAGCTAACACTGTGACGCGTCGCGAGGAAGAACGCGAAAAAGTACCCTTCTGTGCGCCTTTCATATCCGACGAAACTAGTGCTGAGATACGAAAGTGTCTCCGCATAGCTGATCTTCAAGAATTTGCGAGGATTGTTGAAATCCCTCCCAGAACCTTGAAGCAGCTAGTCCGGAGTCGTGCCTACGATAGGACGTGCTCAACTCCGTCCTGCAGTGTTTGCCCTAAAGGGAAAGAGGGAGATTGCATGACATCTGGTGTGGTTTATCTCATGTCGTGCAATGAGTACGGGGAGGACTATATAGGGGAAACGGGCAGACCCCTTTGTGTTAGAATCAACGAACATATAGATGGCGAACATCTAGATGGCCTTATGAAAGGCAACGTCTTGACTCCTTGGAGAGAACGCAGGATGCGATGCCATGCAGGCGTGATACCTCAGGTGTACGTGTCGATTTCGGCCCGAGAAAGTGACATCTCGGCTCGCAGGACACTGGAGGCACTTTGGATCACGGCTAGGAATCCCCAGGTCAACGGTAAGGAGGAGTGTCTAGCGATACGCAAGAACTGGCACTCTTCATTGAACACTGTAGGTTCTGATCCACCGTTCGATCTGATCCACAGGGTATATAAGTCGGGTGGTCCCGGGGTTGAAGCTCACTCACCCACATTACCTCCAACTACGGGTGAACGGTGGTCCTTTACGGCAACCGCCTGTCAGGTTAGTCGCCCTTCGCAACTCCCATATCTGATCTTAAGTATAGGTATAAGTTTATTATGTTGCTTAAGGCAAACGTCATACACACGAAAACAAACAAAAAAAACGAACACAAACATACCAAGAAAAGAACAAAACATGCTAACCAACAAATTAACATTATAATAAAACACTAATACAATAATCATTGATCTTATCTTACTTTTCCTTAAGAAAAGTATTCCATAGGATGGAATGATGTTTGAACGAGTAGTTCTGCGAATGTTTCCGACTTTTCCAGGCTCCGAAGAAGGCGAAACTCGCCGAAACGTTAGCCTAATAAAAGACGTTAACAATCTTGGTGAACAGCTCAAGAACACTGCATTGATAATCAGGAACGCCATGCCAAGATTCATTGAAAGTCGAACCTGGGCAGAACTACGAAATAGTTTTTTCTAAGAGTAATCGATATTTTGTTTCAAGACATAGTAGTTATTCTCAGTGGATGGAATACTAAATCGCTTTAAGAAAAGAGCGCTTTCAGTTTAAACAAATCATCAAAGATGATTGCCAATATTCAAAAAGCCAACCTTCGATGTACTCCTTTGTGCAGAACCGATTTTGTATCACTTTTAGCTCAATACGTGTTCTATTAGGTTGTAACGAATTAAATGGCACTGGCTCGCGCCATTTTTTGGCGCGTCTTTACGCGTTTGATCAAGAACAAACCGTAACATGTGGCATATCGTTCAGAAGCGCAAACTTTGCTCTACCGGTGAGTACCAAATTTTCTATGTAAAAGTGGGAAAACTTTAGAGTTTTATTGACTTTTTTGCAGATGGACAAAAGGGTAATCCGAGGCATTTACTTGTGTGAATTCAAGCTGGGCACTACAGCTGAGGAGGCGGACGAGAAGATCAACGCCGCATTCGGCCAAGGATGTTCCACCATTCGGACGGCGTATCGTTGGTATCAGAAGTTCCGGAATGGAGATGAGAGCTTGGAAGAACATGAAGGTCGTGGGAGGCATAGTGATGTTTATGAGGACAAGCTGAGAGATGTGGTAGAGGAGGATCCACACAAAGGTACCAGGGAGATAGCGAAGGTTCTTGGCGTCAGTCACAACACAGCTGCCCGGCATCTGAAGGAAATTGGAAAGAGCAAAAAGCTGGAAAGATGGGTGCCTCACGAGCTGTCTGAGGAGCAAAGAAACCGACGATATGAGATCTCGTCCGCACTGCTTCTACGGAACGAAGCGGACCCATTCCTTGATCGCATCGTAACCTGTGACGAGAAATGGATAATGTACGACAGCAGGCGACGATCGGCACAGTGGGTGGACAGCGATGAGAGCCCCAAGGTTTTTTCGAAGCCGGAATTGCACCAAAAGAAAGTAATGGTGACAGTATGGTGGTGTTCGCTGGGAATTATTCACCACAGCTTCCTCCCTCCCGGTGAATCCATCACGGCAGAGAAGTACTGCATTGAAATTGAAGAAATGATGAAAAAGTTGAAGGATATCCGGCCGGCCTTGGCAAGCCGAAGGCGAGTTCTCCTTTTGCACGACAATGCTCGCCCCCATGTAGCACGAATGACGTTGCAGAAATTGAATGAGCTGAGCATTGAAACTCTACCACATCCTCCGTTTTCTCCCGACCTCTCCCCAACAGACTACCATTTCTTCAAGCATCTTGGCGACTTCTTGGTAGGGAAAATATTCAAATACCAACAGAATGCCGAAAGTGCCTTCGAAGATTTCGTCAATTCCAGAACTTCTGATTTTTATGCTACTGGGATAAGAAAGCTTGTGTCACGTTGGCAAAGATGTGTAGAATCAGAAGGTTTTTATTTCGATTAATAAACTTGCCTACAAGCCGAGATATTAACTGTTTAAATTTACAGTGGTTCAGTGCCATTTATTTCGTTACAACCTAATATGTTTTACTTATAGGGGAAGCCGTGGAGACAGTTAGAATGTGTTTTTGACATTCACAACGGCTTGCGGTGGGTAGCCGATGAAGAAGTCAGTGATTCATCCTCCCATACAAGTCTGCTAGCAATTCAACGGCCCAGGAGGGATGAAAGGTTTGGTTAGCCTCGACGAGAAATCCTAACTGAGATCCCCGAATTGGATGCACTTCCTCTGACTATGCTATCTCCCCCTACGCCCGCTGATAGGCCTTCAAAAGTAGGTTTTTTTCTTTCTGCAGTGCCGAAAAGGGCCATAGGAGGTTATAGGCCCTTTGTAAACTAGTGGAAGAATTTCTCTCCAGGTGCTGTGGAAGACGCTACTCTGAATTGAAGTGTTTAGGCAGGCAAAGTGAAAGGCCTAGTGCTGTTGAGATCGTCAAAATGTCGATCATTGTGCAAAGAATCTCGCTCATTGAAGGAACGAGAAACGATCGTTCGATCATCGATTTCCCAAGCCATCGGACCAGGTAAGCCTAGGGTTTAACTGGAATTTGTTGACGTGGGGCCGACCGCGGCGACCTCGAACTCGGTGTCGCTCGCGTGGCAGCGGCGCACAGACGCGCTGCGCCTTCTCACCTACCGCGACAATGCAGTGCGGAGACGTAGAAATATCCCATGCTTGGTGAAGCAGTGTATAAGCGTTGTATGCCAGAGTTTTCGAGCAGCTTATGATAGGAAACGATCGCGCTGGTCAATAGTCTCCAGCTTCTCCCTTCTTGAAACCTCGGCATGGATGTCATCGCTATGAGACTTCAACCTCAACGTCAGCAACCGCTTGAGGCTTAACGAAGCTGACTTGAATCATTTCTATCAAGACCCTCAGCTTGACCGGTTCCATGCTGATATTAGCGACCGGGTCATCTCGATATGCGGGTGAATGCTGACGGGTTCCACGAGGTGTGAATGCGGCGTTCGACCAACCTGCGCCGTTGGTGTAATGGCGTAGAGCATTCCCGCTCGGTGTCAGCAGGAAATTCGGGTTCGAGTCCCGATTGGCGCTAGAGTTTCGAACCATGTGTGCAGACAAAGTTCTGGGCGTTCAATATTTTAAACGAATTCTTAACGGAACTTTTCGTTAATAAGCACTATAAGCTGCGAACAGTTATTTCAAGCGGAAAAGACAGGAAAACGTTTTATGCGTTTTTTCCTCTATAGCAGTTGAACAACTAAATTGTTACGCGTCCCATCGACGGATGGGAAGAATCCTTCTAGCTGATGAGATCCGAGTCTCCTTTGGGACGAAAATGGCGTGATGTATGTATGAGTTCCACGAGTGTCATTGAGGAAGTCTTCACGACCACGGCAGGACTCCGTCGCATCGACACTGCACCAGTCTTCACGTCCTCTCACGTCTCGCGAGCAAAGAAGCCCATTCTGGAACAAGTGGAAGGATGACTGTTGACGCTGCTGCCGGCCTCTCGTAGAACCAGGCTATCAGATATAAGAAAATGCCCTAGTCTATCGCCTGTAGCACAATGAGGTCGGCAGACCAAGTAACACTCAGCTGCGAGGCTAGGCTGTTAGATGGCGCACTTATGGAGACCGGGTCGAAGATGATTCATAGCACGGTAGGACGACACCTAACCTTGAACCAGCACATACGAATGGAAGAGCGATGAGGCGACAGCTGCTAATCCGGTGGCTTGGTTGAGAAGGCGAATAGTGAAGATTGCGGAGAGCATTCAAAACTTTTCACACTCCACGTGAACCGATTGAGATGCTGGCAATATTTCGCCCTCCTCCTCACTTATGGTTAGTCGCCGTCTAGTAGTGGCCTATTCCAACAATCGAAAGCACTGGGCCACTCCTTCTGCTGGCAGATCGTGTTGACCAATCAATCCCGAGATAAGAGTGAAGAGTCAGAAGATTGCCGCCCCGCAATCCCGAGATAGTTTTCAACTTCAGTTGGACTACCTTCGTCTAATCTATCCATACCTGGTCACTCAACGAGTTTGATGATGCTGCCTGTCTCTGGATACATTCACGTGGCTCCGGCTGTGAGGACGTCATCGTATCCGAGTGGCCTAGCAAGACGTCTTTCAAAAGCAGTTTCCAAGATTGCCAGGGCCGCGCGAACGCAGCCCCACACAAAAATTTAGCTGTTGGCTAACCTCAATGAGAAGCTGCCACACAGGTCAGCCCAAGCCAAAGTGCAATGCAAGGGCCTCACTATGGGGTTCCCGCCTTGATGATCGCGAGAGTCCCCCAGCCAGGTAAGTTTATGAGCCGGCCAGCGTCGGGAGGCCATGCGACTGCGTGGCGTAAACCAGGCGGGCAGGCGGAGACGTCGTCATCGCTCAACGAGACATCGACGCTGAGGTCGGCCAGATGGACTGATTAGGGTTTGCGGAGGACGGGGTGAAGTTATCAAGCCGGACAAAGCATTACAGATTGGATCCGAATGAATTATCTTTGGTTATTCGATTCGGATATCCCGATCCGAGTCATTCAAAAATTCGGGGTCCGCGAAATTGCCCTTATCCGCTGAATCATGCAATTATTCGAAGATTTTCGATCGTATCCAATGTATCGAATGAATCATTTTCGGATGATCGACTCCAAAAAAACTGATTCTTTCGTACACTCCTAACCAGAAGTGCTGGTACCAGAAGTGCTGGTAATAGATTTCCCCATTTGATTAAACTCGAACCTTTACGGGACTTCAGCCCCCACATTCTCAAGAAGGGTGGCCAGGAACGACGAAGTTCCTTTATCGTTTGCTGTCACCACTCTTGCATGAGGATTCACCGTTTTGAGCGTCATTTCGAATTCAGATGGGATAGAGTTGATCTTATGTCGGCATTAGTGCCCTTCGATTCTGGAGAACAATCGCTGAGTCAAGTGTGGAGCCAGGAGCGCATTCTGATCTGACCTTGATGACCCTTGTAGAAGCGAAAGTATCGCATCGATGGAGGGTGCGCTTGCATTGTCTTCAGATGTTCATCCTGGACGCATGTTAAAACAGATGTAGCTTTTCCCATTAGTGCATGAAATGGATGATTTGCTGTTAATATTTTAAACGAAATTTAGACGAAAATGTCATAATTTTTGTACTGCTCAGCAGCTTTCGTCCACGGGGAGTTGATGGTGGGTTCTGGGACTGGGGATCAGAGAGATCCCAGAAATCAGAGACTTCAGAAAGCCAGAGAAACTAACGTCATGGCAGTTTCAACAGCAAAGCTTCTCGCCTGCAGCCGAATTCAGGTGTGCTGAGCACCTTCGCGGAACCCGCGCTGCATACGCGGCCCCGCCGGGAGACCACCCAGTTGGCCACCGGCTGGGTATCGCTTCTCGGCCTTTTGGCTAAGATCAAAGTTTAGTTTCTGTTCTTATCGAATTAACCTTCGATAGAGATTCGAATGAATCTCGTTAAGGTTATTTGATTTTCGAGACCGGACGAGGTTGTGGGCTTGCTCGCACCTCGTCACGGGTCGGGCCAGCGTTGCACTGCTGCTGGGATCGGCCCGCCCCACGGGGGAACAAGAGCGAAGTAGTTCGTAGCATACGACGGGATCACATGCGGCGAAATCACTCGATGGATAGCTGAACCTCCATATCCTTTTGGAGCGATTGAAAAGACAGGAGCAACTCAGGATTGGCGTCTCGCATATTAAAACGAAACTGCTCAAAATACATATCTTCAAACCTTTCGTCTATGGACCGTTCTCGTAGTGGTGACTGCGTGGAAAAGGTACCACTTCGTATGTTGAGGAATACCCTTCCTTTCGCCTACAGCACTGTGAGTAGCACAATCCCATGTTCCTCCACACCCGCTGTACATAAGCACAGGAGAGGAACGACGTACTTCCGAAAACGACCACAAGGACCAACTCGAAAGAATAAGTGATGGGCCTCGCGAGTTGCGATTAGCTAGCCATCAGCGACAGAAAGGAGAACGAACGTACTCGTTAGAGCGCGTCGAACAACCCGCGGCAGGTACGGCGCGGCGCCATTAAGCTAGGTATGCCGCATTATCAGAGTTGGTTTAGACCCAGTATCACAAGGTACTAAGGGCTTCCGGCCTTCCACTCGATGGATGCGTCGAAACCTCAATTTTTGGACCGCCCTCCCGGGGAATCCGGGAGGGCAATAGAGACGTATCGAGGAAGAGACAGACATCCCTGATGACAGGGTTGGAAACTTCGACGACCATTGGAGTACCAAGTCAAATCCTACGGTGCTTTCAGTCTAATGCTAACAGCAGCCGGAACAACTCGCTACAGCAGGTGTTCCTGTATTTAAGGGCTAAAATCCCCATTTCATATTATTAAATAAATAAATATTGACCTTATCTCAATCGGGGGATTTTCTTGGGTGAAAATATATGGGCAGGAAATCATGTTCTCTTCATCCTCATTTGAAACGTTTTTGTCAAAAGAGGTTAGTTTCCCGTTTGTGCTTCTTTATCATCACCATTTTCATTAGCGTCTGTCCCGCTTGGTGGCGGGGTCCGCTCTTCTGGTGTGGTGACGCCAATTCTCCCGTTCAAATGCTTGATCAGGGTGCACTCTCTGATCCCCAGTCCCAGAACCCACCATCAACTCCCCGTGGACGAAAGCTGCTGAGCAGTACATAAATTATGACATTTTCGTCTAAATTTCGTTTAAATATTAACAGCAAATCATCCATTTCATGCACTAATGGGAAAAGCTACATCTGTTTTAACATGCGTCCAGGATGAACATCTGAAGACAATGCAAGCGCACCCTCCATCGATGCGATACTTTCGCTTCTACAAGGGTCATCAAGGTCAGATCAGAATGCGCTCCTGGCTCCACACTTGACTCAGCGATTGTTCTCCAGAATCGAAGGGCACTAATGCCGACATAAGATCAACTCCATCCCATCTGAATTCGAAATGGTGCTCAAAACGGTGAATCCTCATGCAAGAGTGGTGATAGCAGACGATAAAGGAACTTCGTCGTTCCTGGCCACTCTTCTTCGAGAATGTGGGGCTGAAGTCCCGTAAAGGTTCGAGTTTAATCAAATGGGGAAATCTTTTATCCTACAAGCCGGAAATGGTTGGTGTCCCCAATGAAATTCAGCGGAGCAGTTCTCCATTTTATCAACGAGTCACCATGGAGTTTGTTTTGCATATGATTCTTTCATCGTTCTATCCTACTATTAGGGGGGGGGGGGCCAAAAGTAATGAGACAAAATGAAAAAAAAAATCTTTATCTCCTTATAACTCAATTACAACTCAACGATGCTGAGGAATGTATTTGCCATTAAGGGCAATGACCTTGCTGCCATCGCACAGTCAACTTCCTGATCCCATCCCTACAGAACTGCTTGAGCCTGGTGTTGATCAACTGCTCGATATGGTTGTCAAGGACTGCTTGGGTTCTTGTGTCCCTTCCGACTAGGAAGTCCTGTAGGCTCAAGTAGTAGTGGTAGTTGCATGGAGAGATGTCCAGCGAACACGGTGGGTGAGGCATGTGAACGTAGCCCAGCTGGCCAAGCTTATCCGTGCTTACTTGTTCTCGATGGGGTGCGGCGTTGTCGAAGAGGAGAACCTTCTTGAAGCGCTGCGAATGAATAAGAGCGAGTCGCCGGCCCATCTCCTCTATTTCGTTCACCATGGCCTTGGAATTCATCGCGGTGCTCTTGGGAAACAGCCTCCGGCAAACCGAACCATGGGCGCACACCCAAAAGCTCCAAAGATGCTTCTCGCCGTGAACATCTCGCCGAACGAAGGTCGGTAACAGGTCACCAGGCCTCACCCAGACTCGCTGCTTGGCAGGGTTAAGGTAGAAGACGTACTTCTCATCTTGCGTGAATATTGAGCCCAGGCTGCTCGGGGTTGGGAATTGGGGGAGATTTGCGCGACACAGGTCGAGTCGTCAGACTGGGGTTTCGGCATGAGACAGGCTGGGGTTTTTGGCATGCTTCTGGAAAGGGCGGAAGTAGTAACTTTTCAGATGGGCTTCAGTAAGTAGCCAACAAACATACAAATACAACAAGTACGAATCCAGACTCCAGCCACGAGATATATGGACACGGCATGGGGTGTCTCATTACTTTTGCCCCCCCCCCCCCCCCTAATACTGTACATCGACATGTCAGCGTCGAAAAATCGCGTGCACAGGAAACACTTTTCTGGACTACATCGCAGCACGAAGAATACCGAGGTTCAAGGTGCCCACGGGACATTGATGACACCTCAGACGTGTCTTGAGCAAATCACCAATCATGTTTGAAAACAAAGAAATCCCAAAGCTTACTACCTTGGAAGCAGTACCAGCACTTCTGGTTAGGAGTGTACGAAAGAATCAGTTTTTTTGGAGTCGATCATCCGAAAATGATTCATTCGATACATTGGATACGATCGAAAATCTTCGAATAATTGCATGATTCGG
>OX375867.1:95223556-95374570 GCA_947359475.1 Heligmosomoides polygyrus bakeri | reverse complement strand
GCTCCTGATGACAGAGAAGGAAGGGTGGGCTGCACAGGACATGCTAGGAGGTCCGCCGTTGCGCTTAGACAGCCCGGCTGGATGAGCACGTAGAGCAGGACAGTCCTGCTGCCGAACAGTGAGGCCAAGTAGTCATGCGGACGTGCCGGTACATCTTGTAGGGTATCCCACGTGCGTCTCTCGAAGAATCTTCACCCGATTGTTGTTACGTTGGATGGCGATGTTTATCCTCGGCCAAGATTGTTAGCCTTATTCCGGCTTGCGTCTCCGCATTGTCTTCTTCAATGCATGGAAAAATGGAATCAAATTTGGGTAAAATGCCCCCCCACCCGAACTCTGGCTCATTTTTGAAATACATTTACAAAGCGAAAAGATCTAAAACGACACCTCAGCGTCATAGAGTGAGGGCCGAAACGTACACCGGAATAAAGCCGTAAACCATTCTTGACCGAAGTAAACACCGTCAATCGAATTAACAGCGCGGACGTGCCTTTGAGTGCAGCATTCTTCGGCAGCCGCAGCCTCGTGCTATTGGAAGGATGGCGGGATAATGCCACACGTCGAATTATCTTCCCGGCTTCAGAGAACGCCAGGGAAAACAGGAAATTTATTCCTCAAATGCGTCGGTATCTGCCCTAAGCAAATGCTGTTGCCGACTGCAGCTCTACATTTGACTGCATCAAGAATTTCAGTTTCTCTCTACCCGCCGAGTAGTTGCTAAGACCGACTGTCTTCAATCACTAGAATCCAAGAATCTGTTCGCAGTAACCGTACTTCTTGCAACACAACTGCTTAGACGTCACGAACAGTAACCGTGTGGTGCGCGGAGATGACACAGTCCTCCAGGGATAGCTCCGACTGTGGAGGGCATGAGTTCGTGGGCACACGTGGTGGTCGCACCGATCTGAGGACGACCATGAGGTAACAAACACCTCATTCCGTTCACTGTTGCCCTCCCGGATTCCCCGGGAAGGCGGTCCAAACATTGTGGTTTCGACGTATCCATCGAGCGGAAGGCCGGAAGCCCTTAGTACCTTGAGATACTGGGTATAAACCAACAAAGCCAGCGCGGCACAGGTCGCCTACTGGCATCGCGCCGTACCCGCCGCGGGTTGCGGGCCGGGCTTCAGCGTGTGCTCCAACTCAACAGTGACCACCTGAGTGAGTGCTTTCCACCGATGGCCCAGAACTTGAGGCTAGATCAGCTCCTATTCGGACACGTTTCGACTACGGAACTGTTGGCTTTCGGCAGCTGTTCTGTAAGGCGAACTGTTCCTAACCTTATAGGACCGCGATACGAAAAAGTTGCACGGATACCCTTCAGCTAGGATTGTGCCGTAACGGTAAACATGATTGCCACGAAGAATTCATGAGAGTGGTAGTCGGAGGAAGGTATTGTGGTATTTTTCTACAGCGCGTACTGTAAAAAATTTCAACATTTTCTCGTAAAAACGCGATCACATTTGTTCGAACTTTAATCCTTATGAATTTCCTTTTTACAATAATGAAAATATGTGTAACAAGCCATAATGACCACAACTTGGATAAACGGTGAGCGAAATAAATGACAAATGCATGCGAATTCGGAAGCGAATTGAGAACAGTGATTCGGTACAGGAAGGTGATCGCCCACTGCTGAGGAGGGTCGTTGTCTTTTAGCAGCTCTTTCTGAGGACGCGGCGAATGAATTGTCGAAAACTCCGAATCTATGCAAATGGAAAGACATCTCGTCCCGTAAGCAGGAAATGCTTAACGTCTCTAATGAGCATTGAACATTTTCCAGATGAAAATGGACATTCTTAAGCGCTCCTGAGACTTTTTAAATCTTTTTTTCAAATCAAAGTGAACTCTTCCAAATTGAAATGAGCTTTCTGTACATTAAACTAGAGACTCTAAGAATATTAGAATAATTTTATGTTCAAGCAAAAATTTAGTCAAACTTTCTTGGATGTTTTAATTTATCCACTCCATAAGTGGACACATTGTTTGAAATTTTATAAATCTTTTTTTGTAGAAAATAATGGCTTAAAGCTTGTTTTAAGGGCGGGAAGGCGGCCAATTTATGGTGCCAAAAAAAGAGACAACGCCCTGCTCTCGTCCAAGATTTTTATTCGATTGATAGCTGAATTTCCGCTTGCATGGAGTGTGACACTTGTTAACGATAAGAGCAGCTGCAAAGAGCGCACATATCCTCACTTTGATGTTTCATGTAAGTGGCATTTACACTATCAGTCAAATAATAGTCGCGGCGAACTTTTGGAATGCACGGCGCAATCTGGTCTTCTATATGCTTGCTTCTTTGCTGTGTTTTAAGACAAATTTTAATTTATTACTTTTTCTCTAAAATAAAAGTCTTATAGAATTAATACGCCTAATGGGACTGGTAAGCTAAAATATTTCAACGAAGGTTATACCAAATTTTCCTTCAACAAAAAATTATTGTAACCACCTTACTGAGTCTACGGTTTAAGCTGCCTGAAGGTCATTTCGATTTGGAAGAGTTCGCTTTGATTTCAGAAGTCTTAAGGCTAGTTTAGAAGCGTGTCCAATTTGATTTGAAAAGTGTCCTGTCCAATTCGACGTGAATATGGTATATATACACCTCACATCGACCGTTATGTATATATATATATATATATATATATTTGCCGAAAATGAAGAAGAAAAAGGCGGAGCTGATGAAAAAGTGAGCCAGTAGCGATGCTCCGTCGACATCGTCCGATCCGAAGACGAGGCGGCTTAGTTAAGGCAAGTGCTGGGGCTAGGCTAATACGGGTCTTTTAGACTATTTCCTTCTATTTGAATTCTTATCGCAGATATATAGCTAGAACGTTGCCTATAAAATCCTGATAATTTCACGGCCTGAAATCCAGGGAAGCGAACTTGACATCACTCTACTTCAGAGGCTTTTTTACCTAATGAAGGCATTGAGATGTTTGAAAAATACCCGGTTAGGGCTAGGTTTATGAATACACTGAGTGAAAATGGCCTTCAATCCATGGCTGAACCAGCTTTCACATGGAACACCTCAAAAGGTGCTCAGACCAGTCGCCTTGCAGGAAGTGCTGAAGGCGGACCGGATCCGGATCAAACGTAACGTAAATGTTATGCTTTTGTCCAGCATTGCATGAAAATGTCCTTCTTAGCTGCACTACACAGCTCGCCACCATACGATGCTTAGCTGTGTGATCTCTTGAGAGAGTATGGTGAACCCTTATTACCTCGAGTTCAGCGCTTCCGTGATCTTGAAGCGGTCGTCATAAGGCGTTCCGGCAAGGTGTTTTGCAGCAGTGGCGAAGCGGAGAAGCAGAAGAAGGGAATCCTAGTCTTTCAGAAGGGTCAGCTCCTTCTCTCATCCTGCTCTGTCTAAACCAGACGACTTAGCATTTCGAAACAACCATATGGGAGAGTGCCAGAGTTACACGTCCCATCGACCGATGGGGAGATCCGAGACCCCTTTGTGACGAAAATAGCGTGATGCGTGAGTTCCACGAAACTCACTGAGGAAGTCTTCACCACTACGGCGGACTTTGAATCAGTCTTCGTGCTTTCACATGTCTCGCGAGCAAGGAAGCCGATTGTGGAACGAGTGGAAAGGATGATTAATGGCACTGCCGGCGACCTCTCGCAGAACCTGGCGATCAAAGGTGGAAAAATGACTTAGGCCATCGCCTGTAGTGCTGCAAAGCACACTGAGTTCGGCAGGCAAGCTACTCTCAGATACAACAAGCCTGTCAGATGGCGCACTTATGGAGACCGGGTCGAAAATGATCCATGAACGATGGGAAGACGCCCAGCCTTGAAGCACTGAATACGAAAATAGGTGAGAGATGAGCGGCAGCTGCTAACCCTGTGGATAGGTGGAGAGGGAAGTAATGGAGATTGTGGAGAGCTTCCGAAAGTTCCACACTCTACGTGAACCGATTGATTGAGATGCTGGCAATGTTACGCCTTACTCTTCACTTATGGTCAGCCGCCGGTCTAGTAGTGGCCTATTCCAACAATCGAAAGCACTGGGCCAATCCTTCTCCTGTCCAGATCATTTTGACTAATCTACCTCGAGATGGTTTTCGATCTCAGCGAGACTGCCTTCGTACAATCTAGCGATACGCGGACACCCAACGAGTTTGATGATGCTGCCTGTTGCATACACTCAGGTGGCTCTGGCTCTGAGGATGAAGTGTGAAGTCTGAGTAGCCTAGCAGGAGGTGCTTTAGAAGATGTTTTGGAAATTGCCAGGGCCGCGTGAACGCAGCCCCACACACAAAAATTTAGCTGTTGGCTAACCTCAATGAGAAGCTGCCACACAGGTCAGCCCAAGCCAAAGTGCAATGCGAGGCCTCACTATGGGGTTCCCGCCTTGATGATCGCGAGAGTCCCCCAGCCAGGTAAGTTTATGAGGCGTCCAGCGCCGGGAGGCCGTCCAACTGCGTGGCGTAAACCAGGCGGGCAGTGGGAGACGTCGTTATCGCTCAGCGAGACATCGACGCTGAGGTCGGCCAGATGGACTGACTAGGGTTTACAGAGGACGGGGTGACTCGTGGTGATATATGAAAATAATAATCCTAATAGACAACTAACAATGGTATAAAAATTTTCTAAATACTTTTACGCATAGATCACCACCTAATTCTACTACTTCGTGTTTGTTTCCCCCGTGTGGGGGTGGGCCGATCCCAGCAGCAGTGCAACGCTGGGCCGACCCGTGACGGGGCGCGAGCAAGCCCACGACCCCGTCCGGTCTCAAAAATCAAATAACCTTAACGAGATTCATTCGAATCTCTATCGAAGGTTAATTCGATAAGAACAGAAACTAAACTTTGATCTTAGCCAAAAGGCCGAGAAGCGATACCCAGCCGGTGGCCGACTGGGTGGTCTCCCGGCGGGGCCGCTTATGCGGCGCGGGTAGGGCGAAGGCGCTCAGAACACCTGAATTCGGCTGCAGGCGAGAGCTTTGCTGTTGAAACTGCCACGACGTTAGTTTCTCTGGCTTTCTGAAGTCCCTGATATCATGCTGGAGATATCTGGGGTATCCCTCTAACCCTCAGTCCCAGAAAGTACCATCGAACCCCTGTGGGCGAAAGCTGCTGACTAGTGCAAATTTTGGAAATGCACCACGGTTCCATGGAGTTTTGGTGGTTCCTCATTAATCTACCTTTATATTAAACATTGAATAACATTTTATTTTATATATTTATTTCACTGAAACACATAATACATCCAATCGATATTCTACGCAACCTACTACAATCGACCAATGCCCTAAATCTACCTATTCCTTAAGATCGTTCCTTTTTTCCTTTCTTACCCATTTCCTTTACCACTACCTTTTCCCTTTTCCTCCCGTATCTTCTCCTAGTGTGTCCGCCAACGGAGGGGCCAGTTGGAGTCTTCCGACGACTTTCCATGGGTTTAGGAAACGGGTGGAGACTCGGCAACCAGTGGCAGGGAGCGCAAAGAGACTGTTCGCTCGGAGTGAGACGACAGTCTGCCAGCGAAAGGGACGGAGCCCCCTCAGAGCCATACGTCCGCTTTTATCCCCCGCGAACTGGGTGGAGCACCGACTGGCTATCGTGATCCGTAGGGGTCACGACAGCAGAAGTTATGACGTTTTTGTCTGAATTTCGTTTAAATAATAACAGCATATCCTCCTTTTCATGCATTAATGGGAAAAGCCACATCTTCTGTCTTAATGTACGTCGAGATGGACATGTGAAGACATTGCACACTCCATCGATGCTATACTTTCGCCTCCACAAGTTCATCAAGGTCAGATCAGAATGCGGTCCTGGCTCCACACTTGACCCAGGGATTGACTCTGCAGAATCTAAGGGCACTGACCCTGATATAATGATCAAGTCATCTAACCGGAACTCGAAATGACGCTCAGTACGGTGAATCCTTAAGCAAGAGTGCTGACACCAGACGATCAAGGAACTTCGTCGCCCCTGGCCGCTCTTCTTTGAGAACGTGGAGGCTGAAGTCCGCGTGAAGGTTCGAGTTCAATCGAATGAGGAAACCCTACAAGTCGGAAATGGCTGGTGTCTTCAACAAAATGCAGCGCAACAGTTCTTCGTTTTATCAGCGAGTAGTAGGACCAAGTTCGCCATGAAGTTTCATTTATATCCGTCTTCTTCCTTTTCTACTACTGTACATCGACTTGTCAGCTTCGAAAAATTGCGTGCACAGGAAACAATGTTCTGGGACTACACCCTCCACAGCACGAAGGATACCGAGGTTCAGGGTGCCCATGGGACACTGACGACACCTCAGACGTACCCCCCCCCCCCCCCTCAAACACTAATCAGTCATCTGGCCGACCTCAGCGTCGATGTCTCGCTGAGCCGTCTGCGCGTGCCCGCCCGGTTTACGCCGCGCAGCCTGATGGCCTCCCGGTGCAGGGCGGCTCATAAACTTACCTGGCTGGGGGATTTTCGCGATCATCAAGGCGGGAACCCCATAGTGAGGCCCTCGCATTGCACTTTGGCTTGGGCTGACCTGTGTGGCAGCTTCTCATTGAGGTTAGCCAACAGCTAAATTTTTGTGTGTGGGGCTGCGTTCGCGCGGCCCTGGCAATCTCTGATACACCTTCTGGAAAGCTATCTTTGAACCAACCCTTTGTGGCACAGAAGAGTTAAAACTGCTTTATCCAAGTGTCCAGGCCTTACGATAGTCGGTCATAGAAACTACTTTTGAATCCCACTCTGCAAGTTTCCGCGACTCGCGGTTCCACACATCTTGCTTCCTGCCTGAGGGTAGTCTCTTGAGGCATGAAATATACAAAGGGATTTGGTCTTGAATATGTGGTCACCTATCCCACCAGACGCATGTCAAATCATTCGTTTTTCGATTCCTTTCACCACGGATCACGGTCGTTGTGGTGTATGTCGAGATGGTGACAGTGAAGACCGGCCCTTCTCCACAGCGAGGAATTCAGATGCGTGGAGCTACTGTGCTGTCTAACGAGAAACTTCGGGTACTTTGAAGACCGGAACACGCTCGTGTCTAATATTCAGCCAGAGGAAGAATCTATGTATACTGCAGTTCAACAAAACGTTTGACTTCGTGTTGAACGAGCAAATGGAATCAGCTGCATTCGTCTGATGTTTTGGATCGATAATTGGGGACTCGTGTATGTGGTCTGACCTAACGATAGGAAGGAGACATCTCTACCGTACTTTTGAGACACCGAGGTCAGGTGAATTAACGGTCCGGGTGAGAGAGTCCTCTGCAGAATTCAAGAATGTTAGGACAGGCAAAGAACCGAGCCATGCATATGCATATTTCTCGAATTCTGTTAAGGAAAGAAGCAAGAATTACAGATCTGTGAGTCATCCAAATCTGGTGAGGGACGGTTCAAGCGCCCACAGTCGGCCACGAGGTGTATCGGAGATTGCCAGGGCCGCGCGAACGCAGCCCCACACACAAAAATTTAGCTGTTGGCTAACCTCAATGAGAAGCTGCCACACAGGTCAGCCCAAGCGAAAGTGCAATGCGAGGGCCTCACTATGGGGTTCCCGCCTTGATGATCGCGAGAGTCCCCCAGCCAGGTAAGTTTATGAGCCGTCCAGCGCTGGGAGGCCGTTCATCGGCGTGGCGTAAACCAGGCGGGCCTTCGTCGTACATAATTGCTCCGCTAGTCCGCTGAGAGCTATCAGACCATGATACCGGTCCCTACGTGCAGACCGTATTTGTTCTAGGTCCGATTGCGTTCTTTTTGTAGTTCCTTAAAAAATAAAATTTTTGTAGAATTTTAAACAGTTTCGAATTTGAAGAGTTTGTTTTGATTCCATAAGCCTTAGGATAGCTTAGAAGGGGTGTCCAATTCGGCGTGAAAATGATATATATCATATCAAGAGTACCAAACCTGCCGTCTGTCCCCTACCCTTCGTTGCTAAACTCATTGACGACGATTTACCTCAAACTTGGGTAATTAAACCTATAGTATGAAAACATCTCATATACCATATGATGTGATGAGAGCACCTTAAATGCATAATATGAGAAGCTAGCTTTAAAAAATGAAAAAGCAATGAAATGAGCACAATACCGATTTACCATATGTCTGTCTTTTATAATGTGTTTTTTGTTTGCCCAGTGCTATAATCTGATAGTGCTCGAAGCCAAATTCTATCCCACGAATCATTCCGTGGTCGCGAGAAAGTCACGATAAACCCATTTTCTTGTCAATCGTGAATCCGTCCTCAGGAGCACCTCCAGTTCAGGTTTGTTGGGCTTGTCTCCACCTGGAAGCAGTGCTAACGGCACTGACCAATCCCGCTGTCGGACAGGCAAGGCGTTTCACCCCAAAGAGTGATTGTAGGACAGTTTGAATGCGGTTTGAAGGAAGAGGAGACGCATTGAGGCCGAGGCCTAGAGACACATTCAAGAGGTACTGCAAGCTGAATGTGAGGCCTAGATTAGCAAACAGTGCCAGGCTGTACTTTTTTTCCGTACGAGACTTATCTGAGAACGGTAACTCACTAACTTTTCCGTCAGCTGGTGAACTCAAGCCATTTCATAGGCCAAATACGTATTCAAATTGTCTCCACGATGCGATAGAAGAGTAGAGTGCATGGCGCATCCCAGAAAGGATTTTATGTTTCCTTCCTTAGCAATTTCATGACAGTAAAGAGAAACTGTAGAATTTTGTGACAGTAGGGCTTTTAAGGAGAAGTCATCCCTACGGAATCGGTAAATTGTTCCGGACTTGTCTGGGAAGGACATCGGCTGACCACAGCAAGGCATTGTGTGGCCAACTACGATTCAACTCGTGTTCACGATTTCCCGTAGAAGTAGAATGCGTGGCGCATCCCAACGGGGATCGACCAACGTTATTCCATGTCCCTTATTTTCGAATAAAGTGTGGATTCCTCAAGGGGTGATCGGTAGAAACAATTCTTCCCCGCTTTTACAACGCTGTTTTTCTGCGGTCAAAACTCTGGCATCAGGGCGAACTCAAACTCGGACGTCCTGCTGACCGGGCGGGAATGCTCTACGCCGTTGCACTATCGGTGGCGTTTTATCGAACACAACATCATTTCTACCAAGACGACCAGCTAACTGGTTCCACGCTGACTAGAGGCCACTTGAGGCTCAAGGAAAATGACTTGAATCCTTCCCAGCTCCATTAAGGACTGGTCCATGGCCTTTGAAGGAAGGAAACGCTGTATACTTTGCCTTTTTAACCGTTTTCCGTCTGAAAATTTATGGAACAAAGTTTGCAGGTATAAAATCCGGAATTGTAAAGTGGACCAGGCAGCTTTTATTCACAATCTCACCGGGTTAGGATTAAAAGCGGTACCCTGACTGCTCTCCATATGCTGGCGTACCCCTTGTGGACAGCTATCTCCATTTCCTTGGCTCTCCAAAGGCCTATCTCGGTTACTTGTCTGGGGGTCGTGTAAAACCTTCTCTGACAGGGCCTCCTCCACTGCCTCCTCCAAGGCGCTATTTCTATTCGATTGGTAGCAGTCTTTCTGTCCGAAGTTTGACAGCTGTTAGCGATTCAACAAAAACAGCTGTAGAAATCACGCATAATCTCTGATGCTTCATCTAACTTTATGTCCAATTTACGCCATTAATCGAATAAAAGTTCAGAGAATTTTTTGAGTGCATGGCGCCAGCGTCTGGTCTGTTAATGCGCTATATGCTTATTCTAACCATCTTATGAGTCTGTAGCTTAACTTCCTGAAGGTCGTTTTCATCTGGAGGAGTTCGCTTTGATTTCAAAAGTCTTGAAGCCATCTTAGAAGAGTCCCCAATTTGATTTGGAAAGAGTCAAATTCGACATGAAAATGGTAGATCTTCGTTGCAGCACAGTCTTTGGATTCTTTTCTCATACACTGATTTCAGAAGCGAAGCACTCACAGAAGACCACCACGTCTAGGCCTTCAAGTCCATCTACCGGTCGTGGTTCTACCGCAGCTACTGGCAAATCAGCTGCCCCATTTTTTCGTGTGTGCGATATACTAACACTGACACTTTTAGGAAATCATAGAGTGCTCATCAATGGCGGATAAAAAGAAGCGATTCCTGGAGCTTCTAAATTTTGACATGAAGACCTACGAGGTTGCTAAAGGTACTTTCAATCAAGTCTATTTGTATATGTGGTTGTTGATGTAACGGTCGAACAGCTTATGAGTGTGTTCTTAAATATCCTTCTTCAAGGGCGGTCTAATTCAAGGACGGTCTAAATCTAATATATCCTTGTTGAAGGGCGGTCTAATATGACCTCTGAATTTTTCACATTGCCTGCACAATAAAGCAGCATTGCTCAAAATTTTATAAAATGTTTATTATTTGAGGAAAAACTAAAGGAGTAGCATTTGTTTTAAAGCGTAAAAAGACATTATTTAATGTATTAAAAGCAGAAATCGCATGAAGTTCTTTGGCTCGTCGCGATTTTCATTTGATTTATTTTTCCTAGAGAGACAAAAGATTAAAGATTGAATTTGGAGCGCATATGCAGCAAATCAAATCGAAAATCAAACTTGAGTACGTCTGCTTGCGTTTTTTATATTCAAAATGACATGAACACGATCAGTTAGGTAGCAAATGGATTTTAGCTATGGAAATGTCATTTTCGGTCTTTGAAGGTGCACACATAATTACCTCACGATAATCTCTACAAATTTACTTCAGATTCGAGCGCTGTATTGCAAATGGAAGTGAACTCAATGCATATCAGACACATTGACGGAGTGCCAAGGGATGAGGACTCCCTGTCGCAGCGCGTCTGGACACTCGGTGAAGGTGCCTCGTCACCAGTAACATCGGGCAATGTGTTTCGTTCGCTGAACAATCGCACACAAGTGATTGGGCTTGTGGCAGACGCGGCACATGGAGTATTCGAGGATCCCTTAGAGGCATACTGTAGAGGCCGCACTCTGCTCTTAGGCGAAGAGGTAGTTCAGCATTTTGGGAGTATGAAAAATCGTGTGAATACAAAGTGACCATTTAGCGAGACCTTGATGTGATCGTCGGCCAAGATCTCAGCAGAAAGTCTTCTGATCTCGCTCGTCTTCTGCACATTGCCCGATGCGATGCCTACGAGAACAGCAATCCTGTGATACTGGTTCTGATACAGTCGGTGGGCCGAGGCAAGGAAATCCGGAATCGTTATACTCTTTGGACCGCTCGTCGGTCCACTTGACCCGAAACGATACGGAAACTGCATCGTTGTCGAGCCACAAGGGAACCACCGATTCATTACAGCCGTAAGTCAACTAATTTTTTGGTGTTTTTCGTTCTCCCTTGTTATACTGTAGTTTTCTTTCAGACGGAACAAACTGTTGAGAATAAGGAGAAACGAACATTGCTTGAGGAGTACGGAAGTTCCCAGTTGTACCACTTCCCTGCTGAAGTGGATGAGCCGATGTGGAGAAAACTACAGAACTGCGACACTACAGAACAAGTACTAAAGGCATTGGATAGCAGGAACGCAGAGAAGAGAGTCGGAAGAAAGGCTCACGAGGTCCTCTAAAGCCGCTCGTTAGATTCATGTGTTCTCTGCTTTAATGGAATGAATATAACTTATTCTCCAGATGTGCTATGCGCTTTTTTCCGTTGTACAATAGTTAGTTGCGTGATGAGAGGAGTTGCTCTCCGTGTGTAAATAACCATTGCTTGAAGGGTGCCACAGTATTATAGAAACCGATAAAATGTTTCTTCCACATCGTGAAGTCAGTGAGTTGAAGAAACGCCTTAGATATGCGGTTCGCTGCTTCTTCTTTAGGCCCTTTAATCCCTACTACCCTCGCTGCCCTCGCTTTTAACATAGTATGTGGTATAGTAATGCACTCTCCATTGCATTGGTGAAACTCCCGCTCCGAACTGTAAACCTTGCGGAAAGATCGAGAGAATCGATCGATGCTTTTCGATCGATCGATGCCGTTGATGTGGTGAGTGATCCTTAAGTCAGTAATTGTTTTCCCTGCACTGATCGATCTGATTAAGGGAAGAAGAGGGACGACGGAGAGACTCTTCCATGTATTATTGCGCCTGTCGAGAGATTGGCACACACACAAGTACACACTCAGATAAACACAACAACATTCACATGAAAACGGACTAATTCCTACATATAGCACAAAGGATAGATGTAAAAAGCTGTATAGAATACAAGTGCTCCGGTGACGCCTATCGGCCTGACTCACACTAGCGCGCTTCGTGCGATGTCGCGGTATAATCATCATCATCAGTATCGATATTAATTGCTTCCCCCTTTGAAGGCCTTACTTTGAATCATCTGAATTCTCAGGGACGTTGGAATACGTCTTCGGGACGTCTTCTGTACCCCCAGGGACGTTGGGTGACGTGTTCGGCAGTCTTCTGAATCCCCAGGCACATAAAAACGTCTGGGTATTCTCCGCTGTTTTCGCGCCCCGTAATATCCACCCACCCCTACTATTCCCCCTATTTTCTCCGATCGATACCTCTTAGTGAACTAATATATAGTATGACCTCGGCTACCCCAAAACTAAAGCTTTGGACCGCCTGGGTGAAATACATTTTAACAAATCAATAATTTAATCATTATCGATTGACGGTGATCGACACTTCAAAAACGAACTTCAGATTCGTGTTCCGCGACCTCGATTACCTCAAAGCTAAAGTTTTGGATCGCCTGGGTGAAATACATGTCAACAAGTCGATAATTTGACCAATATCGATTGATGGTGATCGACACTTCAAAAACGAACTTCAGATTGACTGACTCAGCGCTTAGCGCGTTATTATGTAGTATAATAAGATGGGATAGGAATGAAGATAATTATGGGCTTTAGCGACCGCGAGCCAAGTCATACCCATTCATGACACCGAACTACTATGCTCATTGAATTGCTTTTGTTCCTCCGTCCTTTCGTAGTCGCTCGCATTCCAGCTTCTTCCTCTTGAATGGTGCTATGTAGTTCGGATTCTTCTCAGCAAGGCGTGAGCTAGTAGTGAACGAAGCAGTAGTGTTAGTTGGTATTTTTCAGACTGTTTGCTCATGGAGCAGCGGCTGAAGCAGCCACAGCCGAACTAACATATCAGTACGATGAGCAGCTTTTTTACTCAGATGGGTGCTGGAGTGAGGCGGAAGGACGAGAGACACTGAAGTTACAGTTGCCGATGTGCGAACACCTGTAGGGTGGGCGACAAGTTCAGAGCAGGCACAAGCCCTGGTGCCGGTGTTTGCCGGTGTGCACGGGAATCGTTGCGTGGATATTCTCCAGCAGCGCTGAACTCATTCTTAGATTTGCTCGGGAAACAGTCAAGCCCTAAATCATTCACTGAACTCCGACTACCGCTTGTGTAGATGGCGCCGTTACAGCGGTATATAAAGGATAAAGGACGGCGTTACCCAATCCCTTCTGGGATGCGCCAGCACATTCTACTTCTACGGGATATGGTGGATGCGACATGAATACTTGTTCTAGTAGTGTGCCAAAACACGATAATGTAGCTTATGACTGGACAAAGTTACGCGCTGCGAAAATGCAGGTTAGCCTTGTGTGACACGATTTTTTCCAAATTCAGTCGACCCCTGCGGAAAGACGCCGAGAGCTAGCATCTTACAAATACGCAGGCCAGCAGAACGCTTAAGGTTCTTTAAGAAAACGTGCTTACAACTCCCTAGCTTATTAAATTGCCTTAGTGCCAGCTGCCGTTTTAGAGCGGCGGAGGCAACAGTGAAGCTTCTTCCGCCCTTAATCCTTCCGGTTTTGAGTTTTCGGCACTCGCAATGGCACCGTTCTCGTCATCTCGATGAGCTCTATCGAACGGTGTCAATCTCGGCCAGTTTTGGAAAAATCGATTTTTTGACAATTTAGCGTCGAAGAAGAGGGCGCCGCTCTAGGTCGCGGCAGAGAGTGATGACGTCATCGAAATAGATGTTTCCGAACCGGGCCAAATTGGTTAAGATTCGATAGAGCTTTTCGTGCTGAATTGAACAGTGCTGCGACGAGTAGCGAATACCGTAATCTGGGCGAGTAAAAGCAGGGAGAACATTGACCGTTATTGTGCGAAATTGCACATGCGGGCGTGTTCGGAGCGCAGTAGCTCGGCCAGGTTCGAGTCGTTTCGGCTGCAACTCGTGGGTCTTATAGGCAGTAAAATAGTCTAGTAGTATGCCAAAGGCAGTAATGTAGCTTACGATAGGACAAAGTTACAGCGCTGCGAAAATGCAGGTTAGCCTTGTGTGACAAGATTTTTTCCAAATTCAGTCGATCCCTGTGGGAAGACGCGGGGAGCTAACATCTTACAAATGCGCAGGCGAGCAGAACGTTTAAGGTTCTTTACGAAAACGTGCTCACAACTCCCTTGCTTATAAAATTGCCTTAGTACCAGCTGCCGTTTTAAGGCGGCGGACTTAGCGGTTGAAGTTTCCTGCCCTCTTACTCACCCATATTTGGGTATTCGATACCAACAATAACAAACCATTAGCTTAATCGCGAAAAGCTCTATCGAACGATGATTTGGCCCCGTTCGGAAATATCGATTTTCGATTACGTCATCGTCCCTCTGCCGCGGACGTGAGTGGCCTTGTCCTCGGTGCGAAACCGCCAAAAAATCGATTTTTCCAAAATCGGTCGTAATTGACGCCACTCGATAGCGCTTTTCATGCTGAACAGAAAAGTACCATTGCGAGTGTTGAAAACTCAAATCTTGGCGAGTAAGAGCGCAAGAAACTCTAACCGCTATCTTCCGACGCTTTCAACTGGCAGCTGTGGCTAAGACAGTTTAGGCAGCTGAGGCGTTCTGAGCACGTCACCGCAAGGTATCTTAAGCGTCCTGTTAGCCCACGCATTTTAAGCGCGTTAGCTAGCTGCGTCTTCCAGCAGTGATTCACCGAAATCGGAAAAAATGCGTCACACAACCCGCATCTGCATCTTCGCACCTCTGTAACATTGCCTCTTCTTAAGCTACGCCACTTCTACTTTGGCATGCTACTAGAACATTTTACTGCCTATAAGACCCACGAGTTGCAGCCGAAACGACTCGAACCTGGCCGAGCTACTGCGCTCCGAACACGCCCGCATGTGCAATTTCGCACAATAACGGTCAATGTTCTCCCTGCTTTTACTCGCCCAGATTACGGTATTCGCTACTCGTAGCAGCACTGTTCAATTCAGCACGAAAAGCTCTATCGAATCTTAACCAATTTGGCCCGGTTCGGAAACATCTATTTCGATGACGTCATCACTCTCTGCCGCGACCTAGAGCGGCGCCCTCTTCTTCGACGCTAAATTGTCAAAAAATCGATTTTTCCAAAACTGGCCGAGATTGACACCGTTCGATAGAGCTCATCGAGCTGAACAGAACAGTTTCATTGCGAGTGCCGAAAACTCGAAACCGGAAGGAGTAAGGGCGGAAGAATCCTTACTGCTGCCGTCCGCCGCTCTAAAGCGGCAGCTGTAACTAAGGAAGGTTAGGCAGCTGAAGAGCTGTAAGCGCCTTTTTTTAAAGTACGTTAAGTGGTCTGGTAGCCTGTGCATTTGTAGGCCGTCAGCTCATCGCCTCTTCCCGCAGTGATTGCCTGAATTCGGAAAAAATTGGTTGTACAAGCCTGACCTGCATTTTTGCGCCACCGTAACTTTGTCAGTTCTTAGGCTAGATCGCTGTGCTTTGGAGAGCTGCTAGAGCTTTTTACTGACTACAAAACCCACAAGCTGCCGCCGGAAGGGTTCACACTTGACAGAGTTATCGCGCTCCAAACACGCCCACGCGTGCAATTTGCGAGCAATCGCGCCACCTCAACTGATGGGTTCGAGCTGGACAAGCTGAACAGTCCTAAAGCAGCTCTTGAGTAGAGCGGCTAAGGATTTCTGATAAAACTCCCTGAACGCGCACTCTACAAGCTGTCGCGCCCATTCGATTGATAGGTTCGATTCTATATGCATTGTTCACGGCGCACTCCAGATGCAAGCTGGACAGTCCTAGAGCAATGCCTGAGTAGGAATGCTAGGAATTTTTGTTAAAACTCCCCATGCGCTCACTGTTCAAGCTGTCGCGCCCATTCGATTGATAGGTTCGATTTTATCTGCATTGTTCATGGCGCACTCCAGATGCAAGCTGGACAGTCCTAGAGCAGCTCTTGAGTAGGGCGGCTAAGGATTTCTGATAAAACTCCCTAAACGCGCACTCTACAAGCTGTCGCGCCCATTCGATTGATAGGTTCGATTCTATATGCATTGTTCACGGCGCACTCCAGATGCAAGCTGGACAGTCCTAGAGCAATGCCTGAGTAGGAAGGCTAGGAATTTTTGTTAAAACTCCCCATGCGCTCACTGTTCAAGCTGTCGCTCGCTCTACAGGTTGTCGATCCCACTCGATTGATTCTGCCGGGCCTATATGCATTGTTCAAAGCGCGCGCCATGCCGGCAGTTAGTTCCAAACAGTAGGCCATGCTCGTCCTAATGCAAGGATAGGCTCCTTCCATCAGCCCATCAGCCTAACGTCACTCTGCGAGCGGTCGCGCCCACTCGATTGATTCTGCCGGCCTACATGCATTGTTCAGAGCGCGCGTCATGCCGGAAGTTAGTTCCAAACAGTAGACCATGCTCGTCCTAACGCATGGATAAGCTCCTTCATTCAGTCTAACGTCCAGAAGTTGAGGACGCCGCGCACTAACACGACTTGCCTCAGACGCGGCGCGTGGCGAGCGGAAAACGGCGCTCTCCGGCGCCCTTTTGCGCCGCTTCTCATCTTTTGCGCCGCTTGTGCTTGTTGGACGCAGCGGCATGTCCGGTACTGTACGTATTTGGCCATACAATGACTTGCGGTGGCCAGCGGAACAAGTCAGTGCCTTCCCAGACAAGTCTGGTACCAATTCACCGATCCCGGAGGGGTGGAAGGCTTGGTTGGCCCGGGCACGAAATCCGATCGAGGAACCTAGATGGAGTTTCATTAAATTCCGTCATCTTCCTATCCCACTACTGTACATCGACTTGTCAATGTCGAAAAATCGGGTGCACAGGAAAGACTGTTCTGAAATACACCCTCCACAGCACGAAGAATACCAAGGTTCAAGGTGCCCAAGGAGCGCTGACGACACCACAGACGTCACCCCTTCCTTCCATCCTCCGCAAACCCTAATCAGTCTATAAGTTGTTACAGGATGTTTTGTTACGATCAAAACTCTTGCGCCAGGCGGGACTCGAACCCGCATCTTCTGCTTTCCGGGCAGCGATGTTCGCCTTACACCACCGGCGCTGTTTGACCGCACGTAACATCCGCGATATCCTCGAGGTCCGTCAGCACCCACCCGTGATACGGGGATGGGCCGGCCGCTGATATCAGCATGGAACCGGTTAAGCTGAGGACCTTACTAGTAACAATGCTGGAACACATTTGTTTAAGCCTGGAGCGGCTGATATAGAGGCTATAAGTTGTTACAGGATGTTTTGTTACGATCAAAACTCTTGCGCCAGGCGGGACTCGAACCCGCATCTTCCGCTTTCCGGGCGGCGATGGTCTATTTATACCTTCATATGGGCTAGTTTCTCAACTATCCACCATATCATACCGTATCACCAATGATACCGTAATTGCAAACAAATGCGCTTACCTTACGGTTGAATATTATGATCCCGGGCCATATCGATTCAGAAGTGCATTAAAAATGTCATTCTTACCTAGACGTGTTGTCGGCCGACTACTTTCCACCTTCACACCGGATTCCACTTCTCCGACAAGGAGAGAGATTGCGGTTACGGATGCCATAAAAGGACTCCCCCTGGACGCCATTTATGGAGATTTTGACTGACAGGAAGAAGAGGCGGTACAGGTTAGAGGTATTGTAATGGAAATGGGCCCTTTCTACACGCATCATCTAGTTGGTTTCATAGGTGCGTTTCGATGAGGAGGTGGATGTGAATGCAGATTATAAGCCGGACCCACCGACAGTTCTGCGCTTCGTTGTTTCGGCCGTGTCTGTCATACGCGTGGGTGGCAGCTGGTTATGTTGATTTTCACCCAGGACCTTTCTCTACACCCGCGGATTGCGCGTTCAACGAAGAAGAAGTGGTCATTCCTTGCCAGAGACAACATTGTTCCTCACCGGCTTTTGATAGATGCTGCTGGCGTGACACGTGCTCGTGTTTCACTTGTTTCATAGCTTTGAACCATAGCTGTTGACTAAAAGGGAACTAATAAATATAAGGCTTTTAATTTAATAATGTATAAGATATTTTATTCCCTAAGAAATTATATGGTACAAATATGAATAGTTGAAAAACTAGCACATATGAAGGCGCAAATAGACAGTATTGGTTTGTTGTAAGCATTGGTGGTCTAAAAGTCTTGCCTCCTGTGATCATGAGAAAGCGTCATAACAACAAACAAAAACGTGCAAAGACATTGGCAGCACTCGGACTCGAACTGAGAAGCCCGCCGGTGTGCCCTTAGGAGGCGGCGAGCAAGGCATATCTAGTAGGGTATCATAGGGGTTGATGAATGTTGCGCACACCCTTCACACCTCTTTTTCAGGTCTTTAAAAAAGCGTTCAGCAAAAACTGACAGTGATTCAGGAATACGCCCACAGAGCTCTACATCCTGTCAAAATAGCACCGCAAAAGCTCACCATGAGTTGGGAACCTTTCCTTGTTAGCACTGTTCCCTCTCGACTAGGATAGATCCAGAAAATCACCGCTGTCATAAGAACGAAGCAGACGAATCATTGTCCCTAAATGTAACACAAAGCCGATCTCTTGGGTATCCAAATGATGCCTACAAGTGAATCAGGCACAGGCTACGGTACACTGTGTCGACGCGTAGTAACAAAGCGCTTCATGATCACTACATGCACATTGACTGATGCCTGATCGAATCTGATGATCGTTCCTCATTCAACCCCTCGAACCAATCTGCAGCCAACGGTTAGTTGGCGCAGGGCAGTTAGCGCTCCGCCGCGAACGTCTATCCTGAGGTTAGGACGGAGGCCGCATGCTGGAGGCCTCCATCGTGTCCCGCGGTCAGATGCGAAGAACCGAGAGCGGTCCGAGCAGACCTCTTGCATTGACACACGTACACCGCAGCACAACTTCACTGCAACTGGTCGGTTTCATGTTGTTTGTAGTCGTCATTGTCTTGGAGTTCATCTCCAGCTTCTCTCCTCTGGGAACCTCGACAGGTTGTTTCTGCTGTTTATGTTAGTGATGTGTCACTGTGCCAAGTGCATGGTTGTAAGTGGATATTTGTTAAAGTCTGACGTTTCCACTGGTCCGTCGTCTTCAGACGTCTAATTTTGGAGTTTTAATAGTTAGGATACTGTCCACTACCGGTAGTGTGAGGCTATCTTTTCTACAACACTGTCGATCCGCAGTGAAGTCGTTTCCGAAGCACTAATTGGAATTAGGTTGGATTGCATGAAGTTATCGCTGTTAAATGTAATCGAATGAGAGGATGAATTTGGTCGTCAAAATGGTCTCGAAATGCTGCATTTTATTTCAGTTTTATGAGCTAGAAATTTCTTAGAAGTGGCTTTCCTTGGCAGTGACATGCCAAGCGTAACAGGTTTTCTACTTGATCTAAAATGGCGAGCATTGCATGAGGTAATGATCCTTTGAAAGAGGTTGAAGCCGGTGAAAACTTTCGGCCCGACCCTATACTACAACGAGTCCAAGGCGATGCTTGTCTAGGTCAAAGGCAAGCACTTTTTCCATCCATTTTCATGCAGAACGGCGGAAACGTAGGACAGGTCATGGAGCGCTTAATCCTAATAACAAGTATTCAGCCTATGCACGATCAATCGAGTCTGAAATGCAAGTTTTCAAGCTGAGACATGGAGCAATCTTTACTATTTGCATGCCACAGAAATCTCGTTACTTTGTGCTTTCATATGAGTCTCAAACTTCTTCAAAAGCTTCACTAGCAGCAATATTAAAACCTTTTAAATAGTATCTCCACTTTTTAGCACATCCTGCATTTTTCACAAGCCGTCGTGTGTTTTTAAGTTTTAAATCTTAAAAGAAGAACAAATCAATCAAAACGGAGAATTTTTATTTCCTTGAGGTTTCATATGTGGTCTTAACTTCTTCAGTACCTTTATTGTGAGCAAAGTTATCACCTTTCAAACAATGTATACATTTTTTGAGACACCCTATATATTTCCAGGAGAAAAATTGTGAGAAGCATATACCAGGATGCAGATAAGCAGCAGTTTTCCGGGGCTTGTAAGAGAGAGCTGTGCTATGCACTTTGCTAGCACGTAGCGCTTTTCATTTGACTGATGGCGAATATTCTGTCTGTCTGCGTAGAGCTACTAACCACTCAACGAAACAGCAGAAGCAGGTTCGGAAGACATGCTCATCTCCACTGCCCTGCTTCAACTAGGCAGTTTTACACTGCCATTGGATAAGCACAAGTGCGAGCTGGACTAGTGCATGTCACCATCCCTATCTGTAACAGACGATAAGTGAATGAATGACGGCGTTAATCAAGCCCTTTGTGGGAGGCGCGTCGCATTATACCTGTACGGGACGTCAGGCGACATTTTGAATGCGTATTTGACCCCCACCAAATCCTTCTCAAATTCATCTACCCTGGATATATGGCAGGCTTGGTTGACCTGGGCGAAAGTCATCGGACCATGAATCGATTATGGCTACATACGAGAGCCGGCGCTTCCTCCAGCTGCGCCAGAACGTGCCCATGTACCACCCTGACAGTTGTCTAGTTGTAAATGAAAATAAGCCACACCTTTATCGTAAAAACAAAGCATAAAATTGTTTTTTAAAATTTCAAACACCTATTCTATAACAAACAGATTTTGTGCCGCGCATATTATAATTCCAAAGAAAGTGAGAGTGAATTATCTTGAAACAAAAATTTCTTTTGACCTTCTTATGGATTGCTCATTTTAACCTGGAATGCGCTTGTTTCGACTAAGAAGATGTTCAGTGTGTGTGGTTAGTGTTGTAGGAAAATTTTCAATTTGCTGTACGAAGTGTCCAATTTGTTGAAATACTGAGGAAATAGTTTGTCTGACACTCTCTGTATAGTTCAAGTTCAAAACAAACGAGCGCGTTCTAGATAAAATCAGATACTCTCGAGGAAGATCGAAATGAATTCTTGTCTTTGGAAAATTTCGTGTGATGTTCTTCGAATATTCTTAATCAACCTGTAAGAAAGATTGAGCACTCTGAGTGGAACTTTATAAAAAAAATAATTATAAGGGAAAAGATAATGGCTCAGAGCATTTTTTAAAGTGCTGAAAGGCAGACATTTTCAACTGCTAGAAGAAGAGATTATGCCGACGAGGGATTATGCCGATGTGATTGATTCAAAATTTTTACGCTTGGTTTATAGAAAAAATTCAGTTTGCTTAGATTTGCACACTAGTCAACGATACAATAAAAAGTTCTCAACCTAATATTATCGATCGATTTTATCGATTTTTGCTCGGAGTTGACAGCCAGAAAACTGTCTCTTGGCGGTACACGTGGCGTCGAATTGTGTAGTGCCATGGAACGACGGAATCATGATTACTAATGGAAAATGGACTCTAATTATATTTTCAAGGCCAACGACGGATTTAAAAAGTATTTTTTATTCATAAAATTTTCATCATCACGCTACAACTTTACACTTTTCTTGTCACTCCTTATCGCTTCTTGATTGTACATAAATGTCCTTTAGGGTTCAGCAAGAACCCACTTGCCGAGTTAGCAGCGCATCATGCGGCCTTATTTTTGCATAATACGGCCAGGTAAGGCATGTCTCTTTAGAAATTCTTTGTTTTCACAGTAACCCTTCTCTGTCTTGTTTAAAATTCAGCATGTATGCCTCATGGCATAATTCTTGTATCTGTTTTATTTATTGGGTCGGTAAGTGCTTGTTTAGCTTAAATTTTAATTTTTATTTTTGCTCATCACACTCCAACGCCACTGTTTACATGTCACTCTTTATCGTTCCTTGGCTTCAGTTTTGTTGCTCTTTGCTTCTGTTGGTAAATGAATTTGTTACCAACACTTGGTCTTTTTCTACTCATCATGCACTACATTGCGGTTCAGCAAGAACTCACCTGCTGATTGAGCCGTGTATCTCATCCACAGACTTGCAAGGCACAGATTCCTTCTTCAACGCTTTTTCGTTTTCGTTGTCGTCCTTCTCTGTATAGCTAAAATTCAATTTGTGTGCCGCATTGCATAAATCCGATGTTTATTTTAGTTCAGCGTTTCTGGAGGCTTCTTTAGCCTAAATTTAGCCATTTCTATTTATCACGTCCAAAATCGCTCATTACTTATCACTCCTCATCTGTTAGGTTTTAGCTTATGGTTAGTATAATATATCATACCGCAATGCCGTTAGCCGCGGGATTTCTTACACTTCGGTTTTCGATTAACTATTATAATCTTGGACAAATTGTGGCAATAGGCGACATAATCTCTTCGGACCCATCATTCCTGACTTTTTCGAAGTCTTTCTACAAAGCGGTGTTACCGTAAACACTTGCATAGCATTCGGCAAAGCAATTATATCCCAATACACATTTCTGGAAACGCACTTGGTCGGAGGTATTTTTAACTAACTGATGTTAGATCTTTTCCATCTAGTTCATCTATGTTCGAAATATTGCAGCAGTAGGAGTCGCACGAAATGTGGTCATCGGCAAAACTCCTTCAATAATACAACAGCAGTACAAGCTTCTGACGCGTGAACTGCGGAAGAACGTCTCACTCGCAGGCATAGCGGCTAGACCAAAAAGAAGTTGACTGCTATGCCTCACTTACGACATTAACTGACTTGAGGTAATGTTTAATCTACTTCGTAGGAAAGAGCAAGCTACTGTGTCTCTCGTGCGATTGTTGAACACGAAAAGTAGACAGACGAATTGAAACCATAATGGAGGATTTCGAAAAGAAGGGAACAATATCCCACTATGACTTCACATTCGTAATGGAATACGTTTCAATTTGTCACCCTTAAGCAAATAAGGCAAATATCTTACTATTTTATTCAGCACTGATTGCCCACGTAATGCTATGCAATGGAACGAGAAACGAGGCTATGTATAAGATGTGTTATGGTAGCATAGTGGATGTGTCAGAAGGAGACGCAAATTTGGCAAGCACCGGACTAATTGAAAGAAACGTTCGCGTTGATGGGCGGTTCCATCGGATATGGGTTTGTAATGTTGAATTGCATTATTAACGCCATTTGTAACTGCCTGTTACTGCTTCCCATACAAATCGGCCTCTACCCGAATCCGAAGCAGCAGCATCAGATGCATGAAAGCAGCACGTGTCGCGTTGGACTTTTCGTTATCGACAAGAAATCTCATCGCTGGTTGCTGCATTACATCAAGCTGCGAGAGTTGTAAGCATGGGGGCCAAAAAGGCTCCTAATAATGTTTAGATTGCTTCCCTATTTATGCTATGATTTCCGCTTCTTTCAGCATTATAGCTAGGCACGAAATTGAGGAAGCCCTTACAGCTGAAAAACGTTTTTTCCTTCTGTACGGTGGAAGAGAAACTGGAACCGGGTCAGTTCGATCGACTCTCACGCGCTTCTTTAGCGGGACTGCGGTGACTACGTTATATCGTGCAATACGGTGAGTCGATTAAAGCGCATCATCAGAGCTCAGAGATTTTTAAATGCTCAATCGAGAGCTTATGGTGTGGTCCAGACCCGACACTCAAAAGCTGGACTGCAGTTCAACGCCTACGTCGAGGCTGTGATTGACGGCCTAGAGCCGGCCGTTAAAAAAATCGCTCAGTTAGCGGGTTAGCGTACTGGAAATTCAACACAGGGATTATGAAAGCGGATGGAAATGTTGCATCTTAGGTCATCACCAGCAAACACAGCTGAGATTGAACAACGACAACTTTGCCCATGCCTGTGTGAAGGCGTATCAAAAACTGAAACAGTTTGCTGACGACGAGGCCACGAGATTCAAGGATGACGTTAGCGCTGCAAGAAAGTCGCGGAGGATTCAGAAGTAGCGCTGGACTTACGTTTCGGCTTTGCATTGGACGTTCACAAATTAGTTCTGATTCACGTCGAACGAAGATGGCGGGGATCGGATTGAAGAGGACGAAGAAGAAGAGGTGGAGGAAGATGACCAGTTCTCGTCTGAGACGTCGGACAAGGAAGATGAAGGAACGTTGGATCCTGGATATGCTCTTCCTTCAACATCAAGAGGGAATAGAAATGGTACACACCGCTGCCTCAAAGGCTGTAATGGGATGCACAGAAAATTAACCAGGTTTAGCTCGAATGACAATTAAAAGTGTTCGAGGACTGCGAGCGGCAACAAGAACGGGTCTAAGGAGTTCTTCGCAGGGAGAAATTAATGCAGGTAGGTTACTTTACGTGAAACCTCAACATATACCATGTTTGTGGCTATGTAGTTCGCACCCATGATTACAGACGGCCATCCTTATGAGTTTCGTGAAGAAGACCTAACGCATGAGCACGCGGAGTCAGTTGTGCGAATGGCGTCGTCAAGCAGGCCTTCTTCATTCGGGCTGACGCGACAAGGTAGACACTTGCATATAGTTGAGCCCTTGATTTAGGCTTCACCATAGATTCAACTGGATTTGTTGAAATGCACTATATAGAACAAATAAGTCGAGGATCTGAGAGGACAGTTGTTATAAAGACGAAGAAGAGCAAAACGTACCAAGCTGAACCGACATTGAGGGAGACTCATGCTCAGCACCAGAATACAACGTCACTACAGAGCATAGTTGACGCAGCTGTAGAAGAGATACCGGCGTCGAGAGGATCTTCATCATCAAACTCAATGCAGCAAGTTAGATGAATATTTTCTGGGCAATTCATCCACATGTCAATTTGTGATAATATCCAAGAGAAGACGTCGACCTAGTTTTGAGTTCAAATTTGTTCGTTTCAGATATTGAGTCAGAGTGCAGAGGCATCCCTTTGCACGAGATGAAAGATGCATCTAATCTGCTGCAGTGGGTGGCGGAGAAGTCGGGGCTGCGCCACCTTGTTTGGAGCGCAGCAAACGCCATGAATGTTTTGATGCATATGCAGAAAGTGCCAACGTACTGGGAGTCAGGCCTACGAAGGAACAGCTGGAATCCTCATCCTTTCTTAGCCACGTATACGGATCGTCGAATTTCAGGAAATATTCCCTCACGGCGTTGTTATACCTTTTGCTGCTGCAAACCAACTATGCAAGCTTCTCTGGGCGGCACATCACGATGCGTTTCGTAGAGGTGGCACGGTAGTGCTGATGTTGGAGAGCTTGATACCTGCCCGCCAAGCGACTGTGTTGGTTCTTGGTAGAACTATTCAAGTCGACGAACCACGTACCTTCAGCTCTTGCGTTGCGTACGAACTGCGCTGTGAAAGTGGAGATATTGGGCGGTGCTTCCCAGTGGTGAGTCGTTATTGTAACTACGTGCGAGTTAACAGCTTTATTATTCATGCCACTCACTATTCGATTAGGCACGAAGCCTCGCTCGATAAGACGTTACGATCAGCGACGAGTGGAGAGGAGCGAATGTCCAACACTTGCCTGTAGAAGACAAGAATAAGTGGAACGACCTGCTTTATAAGGCCGACTGTAGCACTGCAGATGTCCTAAGGAGTCTATTGCAGCTGCCGTGGCAGTTGTAACTGCCACAAGATAATTAACAAAGACTTATCTTATCGGAATGTGACTTGCAATGCGTTAACGCGCTCTGTCATATCGCTACACGTCAGTGACATACCTGCGCAAACAAAAAACAACGTTTCGAGAATTGGCGCCATCGGGTTTTCAGAATTTTTTCAACCTTACAAGTTGCAATGAATCCTGAACGATCTAAAACACCCGAAGATGATCAACCTCAGCCTCGTTCTGCATCTATCCCGACAGAGGCAGGAGCAGAGGGCTGAATTTAAGCGGATTGGAGAGATGGCAAAACTGCAGTTACCCGAAATGGAACGAAGAGGGGAGATACAGAAGCTTCCCATGAAACTCTCGGACGGTCTGAAGCGTTATTAACGAAGATGTACTTATGTTCTAGTTTCTATTACCAATACTTCCAGCTGTGTACTTCCCGGCACTGCCAAGTCGAGGCGTGCAGTTCTGTGTGGGATGCGGCAAACACGGAAAGTTCAATCTTCGGAATCATCTCCGTGACCATCACCAGCTCCATGTAGGAAGCGATCAACACAAGGTGTGCGCAAGACGTAAGTTAGTTAGGAAGTGAATCAATCGGACCACCGTTAAGATGTACGAGCAGACCGGCAGAGGAATTATGGAGAGGCTCAAAGGCGCATCGATTGATTTAGAAAGGATTTCTAGAGAGAAGAATCAAACATACAATGCTTTTGTAGCACAAATAAAAGAGGCCTACATACCCCTAATAAACGTAAGCAGCTTGGGCATGTTCTAAGGTCTCGGTATCAGATCTTTCCAAATGTCATCGTCGACCACCACTTCAGCGGCACACAACTGAAAGGAGCGGAAACGGTGACGAACGTGACGAGGGACAGCTGGAAGATTTGCAAGAGCTTCGTACCATGCAACACTTCTTCTCTCAGAATAGTGTGTTCTAGAGGTAAATGAGGGTGACGGTTCACAGGCGGTTCTCGCTGCAGAGATGCGGCCGTCCACGAGCATGGGGGTCAGATCGTTTAGGTGTTGCATCGCTTTCTGTCAACTTCCCCGCGTTTAAACGCGACACGGCTCTCGAATTGCGACGTCCACGTTGCGTCGAGAACAGCTTTACATGGAGAGGAACGACGCACGGTATAAAGGTAGGGTGTGTGCGCAGCTTGACATCATTAAGAAAAGACGTCTGTATATTTCAGGAGGCGAGACGGTCCACCCCCTATTCAAAACCGCACCAGACACCAATTTGATGTTCGAATGGCAGAACGACTACATCACCAGGCCTCCATACTATCTTCAACGTTTTCAGATTATCGGACGCCGCGGTGAAACCGATTTTTCTAAGATTAGAATTGGAGTGACTCATCCCGGCACGTATAATAATACGCCAACGTTAAGCATGGATGAAAGACGCGGACGAGCAGTTAAAGTTCTGGCGAAAGGTCGATCCAGTTCTGAAGGTGTTCCATGAGCAACATCTTAAGCGAACAACAATGACGACAATTTATTATGGAGCGATCCTCTAACGTCACAACTTTGCAAAAATCTTCAACAGATGATCCCATCTTGCCGAAGCCGAACTGCAAGTGGAAGAGCCACGCCGTGGGCTGGAGCAATACGCGCAATAGGTGGAGCGATTCATGCTCGTAGCGATGAGGTCGAGGAGAAGGTGAACTGCTTCGAGATCACGCCACCAGTGAGAACACACCGTAACGTAATATGTCCTGCTTTCAGATGTGGTCAGCCCGTAACTATAGACGATGCACCGTTCTTCTATGAAATCGCATCGGAATTCTTCGCGCGAACGAAAAATTGGAGTTCCTCTAGAAAAGCGCATCAGAATGGCCAAGGCTGTAACGAAATTCTTCAATTTTCTTAACCTCTTCATGGAGTCTGGTGAGGTTTTTCAGTATCGGAGTGCTAGTGAAGCACCATCTTAGTCAACCAGATTGTGAAGCGATAAGAGGCGCAGCTTTGAAGTGCGCCATGAACATAATGGCTTATTATGTGGAAGGGCTGAACAGGGAGCTGTCGAATCTTAGGACGTTCTTGCCTCCGAGATACTGCGTTCCTTAGCTGAGTTTATAGTTGCAGGTCTGCGATTATTCGAAGATTTTCGACCGAATCCAAAGGATCGAATGAATCATTTTCGTATGAACGATTCCAAAAAAACTGATTCTTTCGTACACTCTTAACAAGAAGTATTGGTATTGCTTCCAAGCTAATAAGTCTTGGGATTTCCTTGTATCCAAACATGATTGGTGATTTAGTCAAGACACCAGTGTCTTCGACACGCTAACTGATACTCGCGCGATCATCAAGGCGGGAACCCCATAGTGAGGCCCTCGCATTGCACTTTGGCTTGGGCTAACCTGTGCGGCAGCTTCTCATTGAGGTTAGCCAGCAGCTAAATTTTTGTGCGTGGTACTGCGTTCACGGATTCTCCGAAACATCTCCTTTATGAAGGAAGTCTGTAATGCTAATGCAACATGTGCAGGCTCATGCTTGGAGTAGTATAAATCTGGACAAAAAAGCATAGTTACCAGGGATGTGCGGAATTTCCGTTTCCGTGTTCCGAATTCCGGTTTCCGGCCATTTTGGACTCTTCCGTTCCGTTCCGTGTTCCGCCTGTTTTTGGTCCGGAAGGCGGAAACGGAAATGAGCACTGTTCCACACTAGTTTTCTCTTGAACACAATCAGCTTATCAATTAAAAAGGGTTCTTCTTCATATAATTGTGAGAGAAATACTATTCGACAATTCTCGTATTTATATTCTTGGAATTGGTTAGACTACCAAAAAAGGTACTCAAAAATAGGAAGGGCTGGGTGCAGGGCAGAATTAGTGGGCCAGCAAAAGCTATGTATGCATTGTATGCTAAGAAAGTGCACCCAACATTTGAATGATCATAAAATTCTTAATCCGTTAGTTACAAATAGCTACAAAAACTTTGTAAGCATATAGCGCAGTGTCATGAAACAAAGGGTTCAGTGAAGGTTGTGCCATGAGGTTATCTGCCCCAAGATTACATCAGTGTTCCCGATCGAAGGTATAAATTTCTTTTTTTTTTCGTTAGATGTGATGTTCATCCATATGGAGTTATGCGGTTCATTTTCTAATGAAGCATCACGAATATCTACCATGAGCTGTTATTTTGACTGACTATGGTGACTTAATAAATTCTGACACAAAACTATTGCTTCGAGAACCATCTAGGAACAGTCCAGCTGTATCACCTTGGGCGTGGGGTTCCAGGCTGGCACAGATTGAATATTCCTGAGGAAGTGTGGACCACCATGACTAACCAGTCATCTAGTTATCATCTTATTGCTAGATCCCAGAATGAATTCTGAGTACTAGCTTTGGTGACTGTAATGTAACTGCTAATGTTGAGTATGCAGATATCTGTGCAGTCTCCATGTCGTCCATGTTGCCACAGGTTTCCAATAATGTTGAGAGGAGTCTCTTTCCTGGTCGGAAAATGATCTAGGTGGCTACTCCAGTTTTATACTTCACCCGAGTCATTTTTTATGTGAGTCTGTAAGTAACCTCAACGGGCTAATTCGGTTAGAGTTCAGAAAATTGCAGCATCACAAAAGTCAGCAAAAAACAGTCGCAGGAATAGATATGGATACCGCGGAGGGACCACATGCTGAAATAGTGGGATAAAAATCCTGAATTTGTTTTCCTTTATTGCTCCAGCCATAGCTAAAAGAACCCATGTTATATTATCACAACAATATGATGAACTCATTCTTCGGTATGCTATGTTATGATGAGGATGAACACTAATCTGTGGATGATTTTGCTGCTCGCAAAGTTCTGAGCAAGAAAAAGTGCAAAAGAAGCCGCTTCTGACGCCGTTTCTGATGCACTTTTGAAGAAATGACAAACATGCGGCATTTCCGTTTCCGCGTTTCGTATTCCGGTTTCCGGCCATTTTTGAGCGTTTCCGTTCCGTCTTTCGTCTTCCGCTTTCTCCAGAAAAATTTCCGCACATCCCTGATAGTTACCGAACCCACTAGGTGTATGCATTGACAGAATAGACGTGCGCATTCTAATGAAAGCGAAAAGCTGCCTAGGGTGCAACGATCATATTGGTTTGGCCCTTTCCCAATCTTTCGAAGTGCTGGACTTATGGTCGACGAAAAGAAACGTCGTACACTGGTCTTGGGCTAGTATTTCAGACAGCATCGTTCGTGAAGCTCAGCTCACAGCTCTACTATACCCCTGTATTCGATCTATTTTATTAGGTTGATGTCGCATACATTGCGGCCTCCTTTCCACACTTTTTCGCATAGGTTGTGAGATCACTTAGAATTAGTTTTTCGCGGCGTTTCATCCTCTGCATTTCCTATTTTCCTACTTCATTCCTTCACCGGTTTCCAAAATTATAGCCTTCAGGCTACAATGGCCCAGAAAATGATTGTGCGCGCGTACCTGCTCTACGACTTCAAATTGAAGAAATCCGCCGCGGAATCGCACCGTTCGTTGATAGCTGCGTTTGGCGAAGAATGTCGTTTTCAAAAGAAAATGCGAACGGTGGTTTCAACGTCTTGACGCCGGCGACGAAAGTCTTGAAGACGAGGAACACGGAAGACAAGCGCCTATCCTGAATAACGACCTTTCACGGGCTACCGTTGTAGCTGATCCGACAAGATCGACTTAGGAGCAGTAGCAGTTGCAGTAGAGCTTGTCTGCTCCAAATCCTACTCCAAATCCTGCTCCAAATTTAAATCCAAATCGATTTGACATGTCCTCTACCAACTTGCTGCATGCTCATGCGAGGCCTCATGTCGCAAAAGTCGTTCAGCAGAAAATTGAGAAACTTGGTTGGACCGTTTTGCCTCATCCGCCGTACAACCCTGACATTTGCCCCAACCGACTATGACATGTTCCGCTCGATGCAGCACGCCTTGGCTGCGAAGAAGTTCCCGGACTACAACGAAATCCGGATTTGGGTGACCAACTTCCACGATTCGCGGCCAGCTCATTTTTTTAAAGACTGGATCCAATCTTTGCGTGTACGTTGTGGAAAGGTTGCTGATATTTGTGGAGATTATATTACCAAATTAAGTTTGGTTTGTATGAATTTGACTTTTCGGTCTGAAGCGACATTCCGTGTGGGACACCCTAATATAATGCGAAACGGTTGTTTTTTTCCCTCACAAAAAGAAAGATTTTGCCCTACTTGGAGAAATCCGGAACAACTTTGTTACAAATCTATAAGGCGTGGAGGCTTTCTTCACGACAGGATTCGAGGTTCGCTTATTAGGAACAGCTTCTTCGAACTGTCAAATCTAGTGTCTAGAAGTGAAGCGTTCGACTTCTGAACTGTTCTTATATCCTACCATATACAGTTTATAAGGAGCTGTTCGCAGTCAACTTTTCATGGTATTATGCTCTGAAAACTCTATAGCCAGAGGAGTTCAATATAAATTGTTCTTTTCTAAACAGAAGACCACCGTACAAGGTCTAGAAAAATCTCACAGTTAGGAGGAGTCTGCCTTCAGCTTAGCTAGACTACTTCTCTTCCGGAATTCAAACTTTCCTTCAAACGGCAAAAGATTCTCTGTTCGTACACATCTAGGAGTTACCTATTGTTTGTGAATGTTGTTGTTTCGTTGTACTGCGGTCTTCATCTCATGCCTGTCTTGCACAGAGTAAATAAATAAATAAAGATACGTTTGTGCATAAATGTGTATTTAAAGTGTATTTAAATACGCAAATAAACACAGTGTAAAATGCGTATTTAAATGCATAAATAAATAGTCTCATTCGTTGGAACCTCATTGTAATTTTATATAGGGGGATAGTAGGTGTCACGAAAACGCACCGCAGATGTGCGGGAACCTGTAGCGATAGGTGCGTCATTGCAACATGTACCGACTCTATTGCCATTTTCTGCATTCCGTTGTAGTTGTGTTGGTTTAATTGTTTTGTTTTACAATCAGTTGTTCTTGATTGCACTGACACCCTATGACTCGAAATGCATAGGAGGATCGTGCCGCTGCAATGGCCATGTCGTTTAGGTACTTGTTAATCTTTTGTGGATAAATTGTTTGTCTTCTGTGTCGTTACAACTGTTGTAGTTCGTGTTTGTTAATAAAATTCAAACAACAACCGAGGAAAATCTCAACAAGCAACACGAAAAATACAGAAATGAACAATGTAATAAGCAAAACTCTTAATAAAAAACAGAGTGTCTCAACAAGTTGATGTACTGTGTTTGGTCAGCCACAAAATTCTTATATTCCTAGCCACATCAAAGTTTCATGGTTTACACTTTAGGGAAATCGGAAGCCCTCTAGTACAGAAGCTTGCTCTGCTGAAGCCGCAGCGTTCCGATTATGGTGCAAACATCACCTACATGATGCTTTTTTTTAGAGAAAAGGTTGCACGGATATCATGTTCACAGCTATTCTCTTCCTCTAATATACCTCTAATTTGTCAATTTATCAACTTCGACTGTCGACTGCCAATTTTGCCTGCTCATGACTCTCTATGAGATTTCAGGTCGATGCCAATTAAAAACTGGAGAAGCCCGCATTGCTCCGTTCAAGAGTGAAATTTCTTCACTGACACAGTATTCAAACTCATGAACGATAAGTAGCCATGAAATCTGCTAAGAATGCAACAATCGCTAACTTGCCATCAGTTGCCGTATTGGTACCCAAGGAGCGTTCATGGGGTAGAAAACACAAGTTGCAATAGATGTGTGAATGAACGGATTGCAGCCTAAGGCAACAAGAATTTTGAGTTTTCCTCGAATAAGGCTCCTTCTTTAACAGTAACTAATGTGGCAAAAAATTTTTATCACCACGTAGCATCCATTCTCGCTCTAGACCTTAAAAGTATCCTTGAGGAATCAGAATTTTGGATCAATTTAGTTAATCAGGGAAACCGAAGAACCGAATCAGGAAGCCATGTGACTGTTTTTGAAATGCCGATGCTCACGTCTGCAGTAGCCTCAAAAAGTGGCACACCGGTACAAACTTACCTTCCTGTTCTTTAGAAATTTGTAAAGCGTTACTCTAGCAAATGTAAGATTTTTCGGTACACATCACAAAGACGCTTCACATGGGTGCGAGAACGCGCCGCGTCTCCTACCGTAATCGGCTGAACCGGTGCCTGGTTGGAGCCACCGTTACGGTAGGAGCAACGTTCCCGAACCTCATCGTGGCGTCCCCGTAACAAATCAAATAGCACACAAATTCTCAAAGTCCTCCTGTGTTACGGCAAAGCGACTGCCATGAGATAGAATGGGAGGTGCTTTAGCATTCCTATGGGCTGCATTTCAATAATATTTAAACCAGTTTTGGGCACACGTAGTGTAATCAGCAGAAGATTCCGTTCTCTTATCCGCCATAGTTGTATTATCCAGTGTATAATATCTATAGAAATGACTTAGCAGAAGTAATCCAAAATCACGGAATTTCTATAAAATTATATCCCTATGATGTAAGGATATATCAGGTAATTAAGGAACCAAATGATTCTTCTAGGCTGCAAAGGGCAATTGATTCTCTGGTAGGCTGGACTAAACAATGGCAGTTGCGTCTGTCTACTCACTAGTCAGAAGACAACGTTTATGCAGCTAAAGACAAATTCACCAATCCATCGTATTACGTGGATGGTGTTGTTGTTTTACCTACTAGTACCGTTAAAGGTCTTGGACATGGAAAGACTCTTCCTACTAACCTCGTCTTTTATTGTTAAAGTTCTCAGCACGCCCCTCAGTGGCGTAGCAAATAAATAAATAAATAAATAAATAGTCTAGACACTTGGGTTCGGTTCATAATATCGATAGCTAGAAGTCCCTCAAGTCCTTTAAGTTGGCTAGATCGAAGGAAGGAGAAATAGTCGGCTAGTCCACTGGCCAGCCACCGCACTTTACTGTGTTGGTAAAGTACGCCTAAGTACTACCTCCAGGGGTGTGCAGCGAAGTACAACGCATGGCGCATCCTCAGCAAGAATGAATCGCTCAGTTTTGTCTTCCTCGGAGATTTTACACCGAGAGTACCAGTCAGGATCCTTACCACCCTGGATGTGCCCAATGTCGGATCCTCACTCATGGGTACATGTCTTCCGATGTCATTAGGGGTACATGTCGCGAAGACGCATCGCGAGGATGCGGAAACTCACCGTTACTCCTACCACAATCGCCGCAGCCAATGATGTGTTTTGCCTGTGCGTCTGAGCCGGTGCCCGATTGGCTGTCGCAGTTACGATAGGAATGACGATGCGTTCCCGCACGCCTGTGGCGCGTCTTCGCGACACGTACCGCCTTACGTCTTCGACCAGCATAACCTTCGGGCATACTCGATTTGTCCTGGTCTTATCCAGTTGGTCACCCGTTCTTATTCAGCAACTAGTGGAAACACCAGGTTACTTTCTCCAATTTCTTACCTTGCCACTGGACGCCTCAAAAAATGTGAGCAGCACGGGTTCAAGGACCATAACTTCTCTCTTGTTAAAGCCCCGACTGAAGGATTTAGATCCTATATGAAAGCGCAAGTAAGTGGAAATCTGGTCTTAGAGCATATAATGGCAGGGATTACGCGACGCATCCGTACAAGCGCAGAGGAGGAGGCGCCGGCTGTCGCCTGCACCCGATATCAGGTCCCTGGCTCGCATTTCCCACCCAGGTCAATCAAGCCTTCCATTCCTCCGGAGTCGGTGAATTGGTACCAAACTTCCCTGGGAAGGATAAAGCGCTGATTATTCATCGGCTATCCGCCGCAAGTCATTGTATGGCCAAATACCCATTCAAATCGCCTCTACGACATCCAGTAGAAGCAGAATGCGTGGCACATCCCAAAAATGATTGAATAACGCCGCCCTTTATCCCTTTATCCGTACAGAGCTTCATATTCTAGACTGGATGCAATTATGCATATCCTTTCGTGCAAGAAAGAATGAACTACAAGTTTCAGGATGCGTCTATGCTTTTGATGTGCACTGTATTTTCTGTACCAGCAGAATTGTAAGCAAAATGGAAAACGGGAGCTGGAGGCAAGTTCAGTAGTGCCTATTGGCATAGCATGGTTGAAGATGGTTAGAACGACATCCCTAACGGGTACTGTGGAGGCAATTTTAATGCTCGTTTCGTCTGGACAAGACTAGGTGCTCATCAGGTTTTCAGCCAATTCATCGAGCACCTGGGGATGGAAGGCAACGACCCAAACGTCGAATCGATTCAGGATGCACTCGATTCGCCGCTCCTCCTACTGCGGCATAAGCACCCTCATACCTTAAATATAACAGTTCCTTTATTCATTCCAGTAAAGAAGCGCAATCCTATTCTTCCTAAGACTTTCGGCCCCTCATGTGCTTTTCAGCAGAATGACAACGTGTTCAGGTACCTGTTGAGGTTTCTTGCTTTCTTCAACACATCGGCACAACAAGCCTCTTCCTGTGCTCTTGTTGTGATCACGGTCATACAATAAGAGGTCGGGTTAGGCAGACAAAAACTCTCCCGAAGTAGCATTATGTGTTGAAGCTTCAACTAGAACTATGTAGCATGCTCCTCTGCACTCCTGCAGCGAACCTATCGCGCTTAACAGGGGTTTTCTCAAGGAAAACATCGAAAGTGTCGAAGAGTGACTCAACGCGGTGAAACAGCAGGGCAGTCCCCGTTTTCATGCAATGCAGATATCTGAAGTTGGTCCATTCTCTGAAGCAGTGGAACAGCGAAGCACATGCTGAAGCAGAACCAGTGGTCCACAACGGTTCCAATGCAGAAGTCGACGGAATAAGGTTAAACAGAACTCACCCGACCGCCGGCAGAAGCGGAGCGCTCAGCCACCAGTCAACCCAGTTGTGAGTGCCGCCTCATGCCCTCTGCGGTGCCGGCCAGGTCAGCTGCCTGTTTCGGAACAACGGATCGCTGCCACTCTTCGCCCTTGTGCGATTGTTCCGATGAGAAGTCGTGTCTAAACGTTAGCAGGCGCTTCTGAAATCCATCGCCTCGATATTTTATGCGCCAGTTATTATACATGCGGCTTACGAATAATCACTGTGTCCAGACATTATAGTTTCCGTATTATGAGGCAGTCTTCCTGGAAATGCTGACCTAATTTGTTCAGAGTCTGGTCAGCGTCAAACTCCACTGGTCTAACGGGCCGGAGAGCCGTGCTGGAGTTTCTCTTACATACCAATACTTCCAGATGTGTTCTTCCCAGTATTGCTAAGTGAACTCGTGCAGTGCTGTGTAGGACGCAGCAATAACGCGAAGTCCCGACTTCGGGATCATCTACGATACCATCGCAGGCTGGCTGTAGGAAGCATTAAATTCAAGGTGAGTGCGACACATGAGGTGGTTAGGATGTGAAGGGGAATTAATTCGTTCACCGAGATGTACGAGCAGACCGCCAGGTGGGGAGGCTCAAAAATGCACTGATTTACGAAGAACTCCCGCAGAAATGAAAGAAGGAAAACAGAAGAAGACCCAAACCACTTGAGAAGGAAATCCGAAATGGTTTTACTCTGGGTACCTTTCAATGTTATACTCCATATGGCTGCTGTGTAGTCCGTCTGCGAGGCTGGTGCTGCCGATACGAAACTTTCGGAACCAACGTTGTACTGTGCATTCGTTGATACATCCCTGGTCCCGCACTTGGTTGATGTTTTGGACGGATTGAGCAGCAGTTCGGTCTAGTTCGAACTCGTAGAAGTAAATTTAACGAAAATCGCGCTAGGCATCTGAAAATAAAAACCAAATTATTTTTTAAATTAGCGACTCGAATCAAATTCCATATGCGTATTTAGAAAGCGCTTTATAATAAGCTTTCCATCAATATATAAAACCTCATGAAAAGTTCTTAGTTCATTCTAAAAAAGTAGCGTTGAAACCACCAAGACAAAAAGCTGCATTTTTTGCACCGAACTGATATTTAGATAGAGTGTCACAAACAGGTGTCACAAACAGCCTCCATCTAACAACTTTAGAAGACCTGTCAGGGCCGCGCGAACGCAGCCCCACACGCAAAAATTTAGCTGTTGGCTAACCTCAACCCGAGGCTGCCACACAGGTCAGCCCTCGCCAAAGTGCAATGCGTGGGCCTCACCGTGGGGGTCCCGCCTTCCTGATCGCGAGAGCCCCCCAGCCAGGTAAGTTTAAGGGCAGCCGGCCGCTGGAAGGGCATCCCGACGCGTGAGGTACATGAGCGAGGAGAACATGTCCTTTTCTCTCGCGCTGAAGGGCACAGACATGAAGGCAGCAGAGAGGTGGTGAAGCGGCGGCTCAACATGAAGAGCTCCGTCAGTTTTCGAAGCGTGTATTCAAAAAACAACAACAACAGCTCGGGTTGGAGACCTCAATACATTCGCACCATTTTCACGTCGTATTGGACATTTTTCAAATCAAATCAGGCACTCTTCTAAGAGAGCCTAAGAGTTTTGAAATCAAAGCGAACTCTTCCAAATATAAATGAGCTTTTTCTACATTAAACTAGAGACTCTCTAAGAATATTAGAATAATTTTTTGTTCAAGGAAAATTTAAGTATAGCATTCGTTGGTGCTTTAATTTATCTACTCCATAAGTGGACACATTGTTTGAAATTTTATGAATTTTTTGTAGAAAAATAGTGGCTCAAACCTAATTTTAAGGCGCAGGAATGGCGTCCAATTTTCGGTGCCAAAGAAGAGATTGCGTCATGCCCTCGTCCAAGATTTTTATTCGACCGATAATTTCTATTTGAATGGAGTTTGACACCTGTTAGCGATACAAGCAACTGCAAAGAACGTACATGTCCTCACTTTGATATTTCATGTAAGTGGCATTTACACTTTCAATCAAATAAAAGTTGCAGCGAACTTTTTGAGTGTGTGGCGCAATGTGATCTTTTACTGAGCTGATTACTTGCTTTTTTGCAGTGTTGTAAGGTAAATTTTCATTTATTTTTTCTAAAAATTAAACTTTTCTAAAATAATTACACTTATTGGGACAGGTAAACTAAACAGTTTCGAAGAAAGTTGTACCAAATTTTCCTAGCACATTAACGCAAAACTTTGAATGGGTGACCTTAAAATTCAATGAATTTTTATATAAGCCGAGCGTGGAAACTGTCAGAATTTTTATTTCCTTTTAATTAAGCGCTCTGCTGCTTCTCTCAAAACTCGTTCGGTGTTAGGGCATTTTCGACGAAAATTCCCTCATCTGCTTTGCGGAAAGACGAGCACTTCTACGCGGATGGCTGTTTCACATGCGAGGTAAATGTAACCAACATTCTTTTGGAGACAGTCGAAAATGAGATTTACAAGGGGATTCTTACTCACAGTATAGCAAAAAACAGAAGGAATTGTTCCAGAAAAACTGATGGGCTTTTGAAGTCGTCGCCTTAATCCTCAGCTGGCTTATACTGAGGTTGTCAGCTATGATAACGGTGTTTTGGTGCGACCAAAAGTCTAGCGCCGGGCGGGACTCGAACCTGATTGTGCCGTTGAATTTTGTGAATAAAAAAAGAAACTATGAGATGCTGCATTTATTCGCAATATAGCAAAAAACTGAAAAAATTGTTCTAGGAAAAACTGGTGGGCTTGTGAAGTCGTATAGACTTGCATCTAATGAACACGAACGTGAGCAAGTGGATGTAACATCTACTGAATATCCTTTAAGCACTAAGAATGGAAGAAGATGAGCGGCAGCTGCTGTCCCGGTGGCTTATTGGAGGAGGCGAATAGTGGAGATTGTGGAGAGCTTCCGAAACTTTTCACACTTCACGTGAACTGATTGAGATGCTGGCGATGTTACACCGCCTGTTCACTTAGGCTAGCCGCCGGGCTAGAGGTGGTCTACACTAATAAGCAAAAGCACTGGGACAATCCTTCTGCTGGCAGATCGTGTTGACCAATCTACCCCGAGATGGTTTTCGACTTCATTTGGACTGCCTTTGTCTAATCTATCCATTCCTGGACACCCAACAGTTTGATGATGCTGCCTGTTTCTGGATACATTCGCGCAGCTCCAACTGGAGGATGAAGTCGTCATGTCCGAGTAGCCTAACAGGAGGTCTTCCAGAAGACCTTATGAGGTTGCCAGGGCCGCGCGAACGCAGCCCCACACACAAAAATTTAGCTGCTGGCTAACCTCAATGAGAAGCTGCTACACAGGTCAGCCCAAGCCGAAGTGCAATGCAAGGGCCTCACTATGGCGTTCCCGCCTTGATGATCGCAAGAGTCCCCCAGCCAGGTAAGTTTATGAGCCGGCCAGCGCCGCGAGGCCGTCCGACTGCGTGGCGTAAACCAGGCGGGCAGTGGGAGACGTTGTTATCGCTATGCGAGACATCGACGCTGAGAGCGGGCACATGGATCGAATGGTATTTTCGGTGAAGTTATCAAGCAAGGCAAAGCATTACTGATCGGATCCGATTCGGATATCCCGATCCGAGTTATTCGAAAATCCGGTGTCCGCGAAATTGCCCTTATCCGCCCTTATCATTTTTGGATCCAAAAAGACTGACTCTTTCGTACACTCCTAACCAAAAGTACCGGTGCTGCTTCCAAGGTAATAAGCATTGGGATTTCCTTGTTTCCCTCGCTAAATCTTTATTTTTGCACAAAAATGTGAAATTTATAAATTTTTAAACAAAGTGCTCACTTATTGGGTAAGTCAGTCAAAGGTAAAAAGAAATCATGCTGAAATTTTCCTCGAACAAAAGATTAATCCAACCTTTTTGGAAAATATTCAGTTTAATGTAGAAGATCACTTCGATTTGGAAGAGTTCAATTTGATTTCAATAGTCTTAAGCTAGCTTAGAAGAGTGTCCAGTTCGACGTGTGAATCGTACATAATAATAGAATAAAAATAAATCTGTAAATAAATGTTGCAGTAAAGAAGCAAAAACAGGATACTAACCTCTTTTGACAAAAACGTGCCAAATGAGGATGAAGAGAACATGATTTCCTGACCAGATATTTTCGCCCAAGAAAATCCCCGATTGAGATGGGGTCGATGTGAAGTGGGGATTTTAGTCTCTAAATGCAGGAACACGTGCTGTGGCGAGTTGTTCCGGCTGCTGTTAGCATTAGGTCGGACTGTTAGCATCTGTAGGATTTGACTTACAATTAGTGGCTCGAATGGTTCTCGAAGTTTCCGAACCTACCATCTCTTCTCTTCCTCAATATTTCTCTCAGTTGTTGCCCTCCCGGATTCCCCGGGAAGGCGGTCCAAAAATTGAGGTTTCGACGCATCCATCGAGTGGAAGGCCGGAATCCCTTAGTACCTCTTTTATATTTGGGGGGATAACGGAAATACTTCTGAAGGAATCTAGGACGAGCTCATGCGTATTTTCAAAGTCGTCATTTAACCAGAAAAATCCTGGAAAACATGTAAATTCATCGAACTCAAAAGAGTAGCACAAAATGAAGGTGTTATATTTTAAAGAGTTAAAGAACTTAGCCGTATTGTGGGAAAACCTGTGAACGGCAAACATGCGTGAGAATACTCTAAACCATAGGCGACATATATCTGTGACGTAAATTTAGCGGTCTCATTCTATAGTGGCTTTTTTGTTAAAAAAAATTGATATGAGTTTCTTTGAAATTTTTTAGTTAAATACCCAATAAACGTAGTAATTTTATAAAAATTTCACTTTTAGATAAAAAATAATACTCTAAAATTTGCCTTGAAGCAATGTAAAGTGAAAGCATAAGGCGTATAAAAATATCAGATCGAGCTATGCACTCAGAAAGTTTGCCGAAACTTTTATTTAATTGGTAGTGTAAGTGCACTTACACGAACTTTTAAAGGGAGAACGTATTTGTTCTTTACAGTGTTTTTTGTTGCTCTACAACGCACTTGCTCAGCAAGTGTCAAACTCCATGCAAACAGAAATTCTGCCATCATTGAATAAAAATCGCGACGTCTTGAAAGAGGACATGGCGCAGACTCATTTTTAGCGCTAAAAAATGACCGCCTTCCTGCTCTATAAAATAAGCTTTCCAGGGTGCGTAAAAATTGCACTAAACGTAAACGTTAGAAATGACAACACATTATAAAATTTAACAATTCATGTACAAAATGTCGACAATGATCTAGCGAACAGAATAGCATCACTTGTATTTTCTATGGGCTTCTTTGCTGCGAATGCAGGGCGAAGACGCCGAGAAAAGGCATCGATGGTGCGCCGCAGGTAGTGCACGTCGATTTCGTTCGATGCTTTGACCAGATCATCCTTCACTGACTTCACTCTTTTGGGAAGTAGCGCAAGCTTTGTTCTATAAAACTTTCCATACAGAGTAGTTCAGCGGATTTAAATCCTGTCTATACAGAGGTCATTCCTCTGCCGGAATGAAGTCCTCCAAGTTGGTGCGGCACCAGCCATGAACAATCCTCGACTCTGCGCAGGAGTCTAATCCTGCTGGAAGACATACGGCTTACTCTCAAGGTGGGATTCGAGCTGAGAAACCAGTTGCCTCTTTAGGACATCAATACAGATAGTTCTACTGATTTATCTTCAATCCTGTATCCATGAAAACGAGAGGCGCTTGTGATGATTGCACAACCATGATACTGGCCGAATGCGCCTCACTTGCGGCGAGCCTTCCGTCAGAATTAGCACTTTGGAGGTCCTTGAACAGTGTGTAACACTTTTACAGGTTGAATGCAGAAAAGTATCAAGTCACTGAAGGACAAAGCATAGAACAAAATCGACGTGGACTACTTGCGGCGCACCGTCGATGCCTTTCCTCGTCGTCTTCGCTCTGCATTCGCAGCAAAGAAGCTCATAGGAAATACAAGTGATGCCATTCTGTTCGCTAGCACATTGTTGACATTTTGTGTATAAACTTGTTAAATTTTATAATGTGTTGTTATTTCTAATGTTTACGTTTAGTGCGTCACTACTTTTTACGCACCCTGTAAATCATTATTTTTGCTCGAAAAATAGAAGTTTTATACAATTTCAAGCAATCCATTTACTTTTTTTTGTAGATGACTTAAAGCTTCAAAAAAAGCTATGCTAAAATTTTCCTTGAACAAAAAATTTCTCTAACGTTCATGGAAAATCTAATTTAGTCTGAAAGGGGCTCAATTTGATTTGAAAGATGTTCAGTTTGATTTCAAAAGTCTTTGGCTAGCTTAGAGGAGTCGTCCAACTTGATTTGTAAAGTGTCTCTTTTGACGTGAAAAGTGTCCACTTCGACGTGAAAATGGCATATATTTCTTGAATACATTTGAATGAAACGTCAGGTGGATGGGAGGGACACCCGCTCCCTTCCCGCCTCACAGGTCACCGAATTCCTTAAAAGGTTGTTTAGATTGAGAGGGAAATCAATGCGTGACGACCTGCATAGAAGGAGTGATGAGTGACGTAGGGAGCGAAAAATGGGGGGATGTCGGGCAAATTGGATTTGAACATGTGGACAGAAAGCGAGGGAAATTTGAGCAGGAAGCAGCGCTGACGCAACGAAAGGCGATGTGCGCTGGCCACGAGAGGGAGTGATCTCGCTGACAGCTCGACTACGGATTATCGCCTTCCGAAGCGGAGGCTCCGAAGCGTTGCATGGAAGTGCATTATCGATCACTTAGTGCATCAGCTATGCAGAATTCGGGCGATGCCCCGCACACCTCGGTTGGAGTGGCGCTGGGAGCCGGAAGGTGGCTGGGATCTTCTAAGCCTTTGTTGTTAGAGCAACTGTTGGGAAGGAGAAGTCAATCTGCTCCAAAAGGCAATGGAAGCATTACTCATTGCTGAGGTCTCTCAAGCTGATTTACACAGTCATCGATTATTCGAAAGTTCTGGAAGATCGTAGAGTCATGGTTGTTCATCGTTAGGAGTTACTGCCTAAAGGGTTTCCAGCTTGCTTGCGTCGTGGTTAGCTAGGCCAACTGGTCTTGCACAGATGACAGAACTAGGTCCTTATAAATCAGTATGTGATCGGCCCTTTCTGTGGACCAGATAGTGAGTTATGCGGGTCCACGTAAGTTCTTGCCTTCCTCTCTACCTCTAAGAAATCGTGTCTGCTAAGCTGCATGAGGCGATTAATGAAGGCGAATGGTTTTCTATACGTCGCACTATGCCTTCCTCGCGGAATACTATGACCACGTCGGGACATTCGACCGCTTGTTATGAGGCTGCCTTAAGAATTTGTCCAATGCTGAAGAACCATAGAGAAGGAATACTGCCCTGTTTCCGGCAAGCTCAAGCTTTACATGTTTGTAATGAAAAATCGTCGAGTGGGCATGGTGTGCAAGGTGGGTCAGCGAAAAACATTATGTTTCGCAGTGAAATAGGAAATCACATACCCCATCATGAAGCGCACTTTTGTGGTTTTGTTGATACAGTTCAAAAAGAACGCGGCACAATTCCTATAATTAGGTACCACTGCCCAGAAAAGCAAGTTCGCCATTCGTTTCACAGTGGTTGCCTTTTGCAAATCCTTTCTTGAAAGATTTAAAAACTCATCTAAAGGAGTTAGCTTTTTGAACTTGATCTCCAGCCAGCCATCTACGAGAAGAAAGCTGCAAGGCAGAAATGTAACCCGTGCCGTAGTACCACATTGCGGGAGCTGGACGCTCGACAACAGTTTCCCTTTGAGGAAAATTCGTGATACGTGAGCAATCGCAGCAATCGAGAATTAGCGGAGGACTTGCACGAGGTTCCAGAAAAGTCGTTGAATCTAGAAGAACGATTTCTTGGACAATTCAACTGTCTCCAACACCGCTCAGAGAAGGTCTGTTCTCAATATCAATGGTTGCCTGTGGAGATAATCGCACAGCCATATATGGTTCTGTTTGTCGGTAGTTCGGCAATATCATAACAAAATACTTTTTGTTTACAAATTATTCTTTTGCTAAAAAAAGCCCCTATGAGCGCGATCTTCTACATATCTGCCTGCAGAGAGAAGTGGCCCTACTTCGGTGTTGCTCAGTAGGCAATCTTGCTAGCGGAAATACAAGAAACGCCTTAAGGAGTGAAAAAACACTCCCACGCGATGGCCGATAAAGAATGGCTCTTCAGAAAGTTGTTCAATGACGGTGAGTTTTGTCCATCCTCCATCAATAGATCTAAGTCACGGTCGCCGGAAGGTAAGGATAGCATAGCACGATTGAAATGTTGATTAAAATGAACGCACATTTCACCATATGAAGCCTCGGCAGTGTGCTCCTTCACCAAAAGAAACGCACCTTCCAAACCTGAAAAAAGTACTCTCTGCCACTGATAAAGGTCTAAGAAAGGCTACTGGTTGTGTGTTCATATCAGTTTCCAGACCCTTCATAAAGTGCACTTCCAACTAATGAAGCGGTCCACTTATTTTCTACTATGGTTGGAAGCTTTTATTTTTCTCTGTCCCAAATTAGTAATCGTTTCTCCTCCTCGCGGAGAGCCTTTTCACGTGGCCCTATTAATTTCTGCACTTATTCTGCTTGTGTCTTTCTTCATGAAATTGAACAGCGTGATTTTTAGAGGTCTAACAGCAAAGTTCGTGCTATTATCTGGCGCACAAATCGCCACGACGCCCATGGAGGCCTTGACCTCGACTCACCAACCCGATTGACCCGGCGATGTCAGCCACTTGGTTGTTTCTATTTCTTTTCACTTCTCATTTTTACTCTTTCGAGCACAACCAGTAACAGAATGAAATTCATCGTTTCTATATACGAGCGAACTATACGCTGGATATTTTGCATGCGAACTCTAGAGGAGCATTTCCAAATACTGGAGGGCCTCATAGAAACATTTGCCATCTGTAGACACCTCTCTACAATTTCCTCGGCTCTACAATTTAAGCATTCTAAACCGCATTACGTTTCACATCGCTCACATTTGACAGTTGATGCCCCTGATTGTGTTAAAAATACTTAGTTGTTTAAAGTAGCGCTCCAGCATTAAAGACGCTGTGTTAATCTTCTAATTTATAAGTACATACAAACTCAACTGCTCAAGGGCGGCCTGGAAAAATCGACGAAGAAGAAGTTTGGAGTCTTTTGTTGTACTTTCGATTGGTTCCATCGGCCAGTTTCGATATTGATTTCATCGCACTTTTTATCAAATTAACCTGCGAGTTTTAGATACAATTTTGTCTAAGTCATGTCATCGCTAGATTTGAAAAAAGCTTATGTTGAACATTAATATGTCTGCTGCATTCCTAAAAGGCCTAAATTACTAGCTTGCTGTAAAGTGTTGTGAATAAAAATGCATTGCTTTGATGGGCACCATGTACACTTTCCTCTTCGAATTAATGATAATTAGAACAGGAATTTTAAAGACGTAACATTCCATGTGACGATTACTGCAGTACGCATAAATTCCGTAATAGTGAAGAACCGGCATTAAGTTATGAATCGTCCCGTAACTGATAGATACATGTGTAGTAATAGGCAAAACGCGATCGGAGGATTTCCCAAACAATTAATGTTCCTATCTTCTGTTTTTTTTGTTTCAGAAAGAAGATCCATGTAGAAAAGTTCTAGAGCGTGGAATGTTTTGGCGCATTCTTGGTTTATTAGCTATTCCAAAGCGTTTCCTCTTTTAACCCACGCTAGCAATTGAAGCTAGAAAAATTTCACCACATGGCGGCAGCGTTTTCTTTCGAGTTTTAGTTTTGAGGAACTAGAGTTTGTTTAATATGACCATGTCACTATTTTACTGCGTTTTCTTCGGAAACGCATACCGCTTAAGCAGGCTTATTTGTCGAGTGCAAAATGCTCTGCATACTATGCACAGTTATTGCTGCACATAACGAGTAGATCCGTGCGCATGAGAGACTAGAGAATTTCAGCTTATGACGTACGAGCCACACAACGTCGTGATAACAGGAGGATGTGGGTTCATTGGTTCAAACTTCGTCAACCATATCCACGAGGCATGGCCAAACTGCCGCTTGGTGAACGTCGACAAACTCATTTTGAACAGCGACACGCAGCACGTCAGTGAACAGGTACGGCTCCTCATCTTTCCCAGCAAAGCTGCCGGATTAACAATTGAATTTTTGAGCAGCTTCCATTCATAAATGACGTTTCGAACACTTCGGCAGTCAGCACTCGAATGTGTGCTGACAATGTCGGTAAATGTAGAGCGGGCACAACAGATCCCACATGTCAGAACTGATATGATTGTTGAGCTGGTAATGGGAGGCAATTGCCTTTTACAGTAGTCTTGGCTCCTGTCAGGTTGCGGATGACTTTGCTGAAGCCTCACATGCGAACAAAAGCGTTACTTGAGTTCCTGCTGAATGAAATGTCTGGCGTCTCGTGAATTGTCATCCCGATATCACGGTAGTGCTGATCGGTCGCGAGGATGCAGTGAATTTTGAGTTCGGTCACGCATTGCTGGTGGCGTAATGCACTAGTATGCTGCTCAAAAAAGGGAATGTGAGCTTGAGTCCCGCCTGGCACAAGAGTTTTATCTAGCAGTGTGTAACGTCTACAAAAGCCGCTCCGTGCTTCAGCAAACATGCAAGACATTGCGTCGTAGTAAATTTTCAAAATAGGGTGTAGTGTTCTTCGGCAAACAGCGTGTCTTTGTTCCATTTTCGACTATCTTAGAATCTTGGCCCGTCCTTTATCTATGCTGTAGGATCAGCTGTTAAGTAAAGATTGGTATATTTCTTTATTTGGCTTATGTTTCGGCGTAACCGCCTTTTTCTGCTGTTTGTATCAGAGTCAGAACCGCCTTCTTCAGCTCTTTGGATTAGGGTGAATGAACATGCGGATAATTTGACTAAGTGCAAGGTCTCTTCTCCCTTGGGAGAACACAGTCTGCGAAACCATAATGGCACAGCGGTTGGAGTGGAGGTGATGATCTTAGCGCGCGAGTCCGATATCACTGTGCGGAAGACCCTGGCCTGGAAGCGTTGTGGATTGCGTTCAAGAACCACTGGGAAAGAGGAGCGGGTGGCCGCTATCCAACAGCTGGCCCCTCGCCAACGTCTGTGGTCTTGCTTTGCTACCTGATTTGTTTACCCCTTTTCGATCACCTTTAAAACTGCCATAGCTTGAAATGACCCTTGGGCGAGCAACTTCCCCAACTTCTTCTGTCTTTTCTAGACTCTAAAGAAAGAGGCTACGTCGAAACGTAAGCCGAATAAAGAATATCCAGTCTTGGCTCAATAGTCTTACGAGATCCTACAGGATAGTGTTTTTTAATTGGAGAACACTTCTCCCCGTACATGATAAGAAAAAATGAACAGTCAACCTGCGCAAGAGAGTTAAGCGCTGCAGCAAGTTTCGTATGGAGGGTATTTCGAAGCTAGAATGTGATTGAAGTAGGTGTGCTTCTTTTAGTTCAGTGCCGCGGAAGGTACGCAAAGCAAAGGACCCATTATGTTCTCAAAGGGCATTTGGTAAATCCAAACGATTGTCTTCATCAACATGACAAGGCGCCGTAGTCAATTCTGTTGCCTCTATCTTGTAGTCCACATTTATGACTGGATTCGTGAGTAACTTCTAGGCGAAGTATGTCAAAACACTTGTCTTCAGCGGAAGTCAGATTTGCACTCTTAATCGTCATCGTGGCTTTGCTTAAGGTACGGAATTCTCCCCGCTACACTCTGGCCTTGGCTGACATTAAGAATCGCAAAGCTATGCGATCCATTCTTGAGGACAACAAGGTAAGCTACTGCTCCTGTCTATTTTCTATTATTTTATTTCAAAATAACGCTTCATCCAAAATGCAATGGTCTTTCGAGTGGAATCGAAAGGTAATTGAAAAAGAAACGTAGAAATTTTGTTGTTCGGTATAATTCCTCATTAGCATATTCACAGCAATGCACATACCTGTCTTCTTTTTTCCTTTTCCTCCTCGCTGTTAGTTTCTATTGGGTTGATCGAAAAGTCTTGCAACACGTTACGCTACTGCCTGTTGAATTTGTTAAAGCTCTTACAGTATTGATCTATAGATAAAATGTAGTGTTGGATGAGCACACCGAGCCATTCTGTGTATTTACCCGTCGTAGAATTTTTATTTATCTGTGCGTTAATACAGTTTTTCAACAGCTCTAACCGCTTTAGGCCTATGGTATACTCCCGTCCGCTGCAGCGACGCGGGAGTGCACAGCGACGCGACGGCTCGCGATGCGCGTCGCGAGCCGTCGCCATCGCCGAGGCTCACAGAGTTCACGCAGTTCTGCGGAAGGAGCCATTTGCAGAATTTTAGCGAATCAGCAGAATCAGCATGCCTACGACTTGTGGTCCCTTTTCATACAGTAGTGTGGACGCGCACTTCTCATCAGTCTTAATTGTTGGAATACAATTAAACGCAGTACTCTTGGTTGGAGCGAAATTAAACGCAGAACTCTTCGAAATGCCGAAGAGAGCGCGGACACGAAAAGACCGAGTTCAGAAACATTATTTTTAAAAACTTGGAGCTGAAATAGCATATGTTTGTGATCAACGCGTCACGATAACCCTCTAATGATCTGACAAGAACAAAACTGTGCGTCTTCGTGCCTATGTGGAACCTGAGAATCAAAAGAATTACTGCAGTCAGCGAAGACGCAGAAAAAACCCGTTAGAAAAACATGACTTCGAAAAAATTGGCGTTCAATTGGCACACTTCTGTGCCGGACATATCAAAAGAATCTCTCTGTGACTTGTCCGACACAGAAATGTGGGGTTCGGTGCGGGCAAGGAAGCTCATATGAGAAAAATGCGAGGATCGGCACACAAGTGAGAGGAAACGGCCTAGAAAAATATCTCCTCAAAAAACTAGCCGTTCAATTGGCACATTTCTATGCCGGACATTTCAATAGAAACTTCCTGTGACTTGTCCGGCACAGAAATTAGATTTCGGTGCCGACGAGGAAGTTCAGAGGCGAATAAATGCGAGGATCGGCACAAAAGTGGGAAAAAACGGCCTAGAAAAATATGTCCTCAAAAAACTAGCAGTTCAAGCCGTCCAAGAAACCCAAAATGAGTCTAGCCACGACGAAAACCCTACGAGGAGAACAACAGAGACATCACATGACCACCCAATATCAACAGACGTGTGTTGAAATTGCTATGGTATGGTCACGAACCAAGGAAGTGAGCGGATGTGCATAGAATAGGGCACGACAAGCGTTCCCCCCTCTGCGACCATCGCTGCCCGTCGCTCGTCGCAGTGCAGTGCACTGACAACCGCGCTCCACTGCGCCGTCCGCCACTGCAGCGAAGGCGCGCCGTTGACAGTTGCCCCGCGCCCGTCGCTGGAGCGACGCGGGAGTATACCATAGGCCTTACCGGCAGCGGTGCTAATTCAAGCAGTGCTTACATTTTTAGACCCACGTTGAATAGATTTCTTTTAGATGATGGAATTTGATACTCTTCTTGGAGCACAAGCAATATATTGTATCTTATAAAATCCTTTATCCAAAGGGATTCGAAGCTAGCTTTGGCCATCGCTCGTATTTAGTGCATTTATTAGATAGGTATTGGGTTGATCGAAAAGTCTTGCAACACTAGCACAACAATATTACAACACAATACAATAAAATGCAATATACAAAAACTCAGTCCACGATATATTCCCCACCCAAGTCTAACGTCCTGCCCCATCTTTCAGGCAGCCTTTCAATTCCTTTCCGCCAGAATTCCGAGGGCTGTGAGGAAAAGAGCCCAGAAACCTCCATTTCCAGCTGACGTACATAGATCGTCGAACTCTCTACCTCGAAGATGCTGCTTCGGAGATCTGAACAGGTAGTAGTCAGAAGGAACGAGGTCTGGAGAGTACGGTGGATGGAACTTTCCAGCCTAATTCTTGGCTTTTCTCACTCACTTTTGCGACATGAGGACGCGCGTTGTCGTGCAGCAGGTAGACATTTTCCAGTTCTGGACGACTTCTGGCGCATGGCGGCTCTGGAGCTGGGTAGCGTAGACAGATGCTGTGACTGTGGTCTCACTATCCAGCACCTCCCAGTAATGCATGCCTTCTGAGTCCCACCTGCAACATAGAAGAACCTTCTTTTCGTGGTGTCCATGTTTCGGTTGTCTTGGAGCCGATTCTCCGCATGAGAGCCATTGGCTCTTGCGAGTGTGGTTAACATAAAGAAACCAGCTTATCTATAGAGTAAATGTTCTTCACGATTTGTGCATAAACGTACCATATCTCTGCACTGACCTTTCCTATGGTAAGAACAAAGCCGCAACACAGCTCAAATTTTAGCTCAATTAGATACTTTCAAATATGCGGGCAGAAGTAAAGGAAGCATAACTTCGAAATTGGATGTAAAAGGGATCAAAAAGAGCAGAAAATTGTTAGGTACAAGGATTTCATTCTGCGCGGTGCGCTCAGTCAAACTTTCAAACTACAAACATAGTTGACTGGAGGATAATAAGAAGCAACCACCCCATGCACAATTTATCGAGTTTAAAATATAAGCATTTGGAAAAAGAATGGCGTAATCCTAACAATGCTGCGCATGTCATATGATTTAAGGTTTTCTGCGCTTTCGTATAAGCGCTTTCGTATAAACTGTATACTACTGCGAAAGCTTTCAGTGTTATCCCCGTTCAAGCAGCGCTTCTTTTCGAGACACTCTATACATAAGATAAGCAGTATAGAATGGCGTGGAAGAATTTTCTCACACCATCAAGTGCATTAATCCAGCTCATCTAGATCGACACCGTCATTCACTTTGCTGCCGACTGCACATCAACACGCTGTTACAACGAACCTATAGAGGCCATTGAGAACAACGTGATAGCCTTCATCGAACTTCTTGAAGTGGTGAAGGATTACGGAAAGGTCAAACGATTCGTGCACATCAGCACCGATGAGGTGAGCCGCATCAGCTGTCGTTTTGCTCTGAGACAATCATTTCTGACCTTTACATAAGGTTTATTGTTGTCAGTTTTAAATTTGCTTTATGAACACCTTGAAAGCTAATGTAAAACTTTAGGTCTATGGCGACTCCGGCCTGGGTGATGACGAGAAGGGAAAGAGTGAGGAAAGCCGATTATTGCCCGGAAATCCTTACGCAGCAACGAAAGTAGGCATCAGTTTTTCTCATGAGAAGTACCAAAAAACACTGGCAGTTTCTGTGTTGACTGTTCCCTCGTTCTTGAGCTAAATGCAAGAAGCGCTTCATTCTTTGTAAGCTGTCACAACGATGTTTTGTTGCGATCAAAACTTCTAGCGCCAGGCGGGACTCGAACCCTCGAACATAGAAGTTTTGATTGCAACAAAACATCGTTGTGACAGCTTACAACCTCGATACCACCAATTGAGGCTTAAAGAAACTGATTTGAATTGCTTCATTCTTTGTTGGAGGAGCTTCTTTCTGTTGGAAACGAAGACAATCACACTGTCGAATTTTCGGACAGTAGGCTCGTCTGCAGGCCTAGTGTAGACCATGTCAGGAGTACACGATGCACCGTATATGTCTATCACTCAGCGATTTCACGAAGAAGGTCGACCAACACGTTGCTCAGCATTCTGGTCTTCTCTTGAGGGCCAGCGAATACACACCCTGTTACTTCTGACTGGAGGATGTTAGTAAAAACACATTAGGCTACAGGCCACTGTAGTCTTCGAGACCCAGGCGACAGCATCTCTGATCCTCGAACGTCGAGTAAGCTTGGAACTCCAAATGCCCCTTTCCTGGGCTAATGGTGATGCTCCGATCATTGCTCTTTCAAGCCTTCCATCGCTTGCATGTTCATCCTTCTTCCAAGGGCAAGGATTTCGTATCCTTTTATTAGCACGGAGAGTAGTGGAGTCGGAAGTATGGGGAGGTACGGAACTGGACGTTCTTCCCATCTTCTTCAGTAGTACTACGAACTTGAAATCACTCGAATTATTTCATTCTTTTCTGCTTCAGGCTTCCCGTGCTTAAGGCTCTGGTTGTATTAATATTATGAGGACCTATATAGATTAGTTGGAATAACGACGCTTCTGGAGATACAATACAGGCAGTATCTTTTAGCCTTTGGGCGGAAGGAAACGCAAAAAACGTGCCTTTTCCGTCGCATTTGATAGACATCTTTAAATTGTGTGTTTCGAAAAATAAATCTAATATTTCGGATCAGAGTCGAATGATCTATCCGATGAAGATGAAGAGAAAAACGCCCAGTAAATGTTAAAAATGTTGGTTCGATTCATATATTCTGGTCAGAGCGGCGGACCCCTACCTTGCGAAAGATAATTACACCCATACATAAGATTTTGAATGTAGATCACTGAATCAACATTATAAATATTTACATACTATTTACTCACTTCATCGGATAGATCATTCGACGCTAATCCCAAATATCGGTTTTATTTTTTAAGTACGCCTTTTGATGAGCACTATCAAAAAGTGGCGGAAAGGGCGTTTTCCCGCTTTTCGCCGAAAGGCCAAAATATAGGGTCGGTATTGCATTTCCTCGGCTGAGTAAGAGTGGGTGATAAGAAATCCCTTTCTAACTCACTGAAAACATGATTTATCCTCCATCATTACCACTAGGGACGCGGTCGAATACTGTGCAACACCATCACTCACAATGGATACGTTCTATAATAACACTCTCATAGAGGGTAACTGTGAGTTTGCCTTTCCGCGACGATCAAACCCTATTTATGAGTTACGGCGCATGTCACTGGGTGCTGTCTTGTAGACTAACCATGAGGTGCTGCCGCTCAACTGATAAGCGGATACATTCGCTCTAATCAGGCATTTTTGAGGAGGGTTAACAGGCTCACAACAAGGAGCTAGTTTCATCAAAGACACCGCCGGTATCACCTCACCGCAGATTCACCACTCCTGTCTACATAGTAACCAATACACAAAGTTCGACCACAAATTCACACCCGCATATTGATGAATCGCGGTATCAGTTTGGAAGTGCTTTTCACCGTTACCGAGCGGAAAGCGGTTGACGAACCACCGCTAAGTTGTTTTGAAGGAGGCAGTTGTAATAAGGAACATAATCAGATACTTACAAAGAAAGTGTCCAAAGCGTTGCTTCCGAAAGAGCAATCCGGAGGCCTTACTCGTTTCAAGTGTTGGTAGAAAACCACGCAAAATACTGCTTCCAAACAATATCAGGCTGGAGCTCCAGCTGAAGGCTACGAAGATGCCGAATATCGGACCGGGGCTACACCAGATAATCCAAAGGGCTTGTGTGATTCAGTGCCGCTATAGGATTTTCGAGCTGTGTTTCTCGAAAAGCGAGATTCCAGGGGTCTCTGCCAGTCGAGATTGGTAGAACGCTAACCGCAGAACTAGCTTGTCAGGACTAGGACATAGCAAACCAAGCGTTTAACAAATGTTCCATGGAAGCTCTACTAGAAAACGCTTTTCAAGTCACGCGTACATCATGTGACAATGAGCAAATTCTCGAAATCGGCAGCCTCAAGAAGCAGGCATTTAAAGCCGAGATTCTAGAGGCACCGGAACATCTGCATGTTTAAAACACAAACTGCCTTTAAGTGTTAATAGGGAAAAAAGGATAAGAAAATAATAAAAAGGAAAGCATGTTGCGTTGGTTTAATTGAGCTCCACACGAGGTTATACAGGTCTTTATTGGCTAATGTTTAGGCGGTATCGCCTTCTTCAGAGCCTGCAAGGAAGGATCAAGTCAAAATATGGCTACCGCATCACACGTCGCCTCAAACTTGGAAATTGAAGACAAGCTTTTGATCACGTAGTCAGTTGAAAGACCAAGGCCATCACCTTACAGGAAGCCAGACGGGCCAATCGGTCGGTAGCGGGGCGGTTGTAGACAAAGGCGCCTCAATCAGAAAGCTAACCTGATGAAGACTTGAGCTCCCGTATTATATAGAGGCACCCTTCCCTCCGGTTTAGCTTGGGGGTTTTGGCATGAATCCAAAATGCCTCCAGAGCCTTGCGGGCGGCAGTTTGGGCTTCGACTGCCAGCAGCTTGACCCTGACCCTGTGGACTCTATGATAGCCCATTGCAGTGGACGTTCTGGACTTGGCCTTGCCGTCAAGGTACTCCTTGACTCTAACATATGGGGTCGCGTCGTCTCACCGATATATTCCTCGGCACAGCTTTGGCAGATAATGAGGTATACCACAGCTGATTCGGTGGCCTTCCCTGCCATGCAGGCAGACGCCGCAACCAGCAGTCACACAGAGGCGACCGTAAGGATGATCCCGAACTAGCTGCCTCCTTAGGTTGTCTGATGGCAGCTCCATAATAGTTACCACATTCGTCAATAAGGAAAGCGTCAATAAGGGGAAGTGATTATAAAGACTACTAAAATGTCACTGCCAGTCGCAGTACGTAGGTGATGTTATTGAGTTCGAATACCATTACTGCTATACATGCTATTACTTACCACTAGATTCCGATCGCTTTGAAGTGTGTCGCGAGAAAAGGTAGGTTGGCTATCACTCGGGAAAATTGATCTTGAACTCCGGATTCTAGTGCCAGAAAATTCTGAGGTTATCAGTTCAGATTGCTGGTGAAGCGTATGCTAGAGCATTCATTGCCCAGTATGGAGTGCCGATCATTATTGCTCGTATGAACAACATCTACGGACCAAATCAGTGGGACGTCAAGGTAAATTACGCATTCTACGATTTAAAAAAAAGATGTAGTGGTCTGTGTTTCACAAATCACCGTGGCATCGATTTACTAAATACATCATTTAAGCGGTATAAATATGTATAATTCATCCGTCAAAAATTTATCTTTAATCTGATGGAAATGGCTTGCAAGCAAACCCTGTTCAGCAAAAGCGATATTATGGAACTTATATGCATGTAGTAGTGTACTCTTTCAATTGTATCCATAGTTAATTTAATAAACTTACATTCAGGTTGTGCCGCGGTTCATCGAGATAGCAAAGGCACGGGGCGAATACACAATCCAAGGATCTGGAGAGCAACTAAGGTTCGGCCACTCATAATATAAGAAAGGGCTAGCTGCACGCCTTGTCTCAGCAAATATCTTGTCATTCTCAGAATTATTTTCAGAAACTAATATCTTCTAGAATAAGAATTTTTCCAAGCCTAATTCATTTGCTGGACCGACGGTGTCTTGCACTAAGATGAAATTAGTGCACTAATTAAACGCCGGATAGTTTTTATTTTAGGTCATGGCTCTACGTCGATGACGCCAGCATTGGGATTCAGAAGCTATGCGAGCGGGCGCAAATAGGAGAAGTCTATAACATTGGCACTTACTACGAGAAAAACGGTAAGTTAACGGTGCTTCAGATCTCGTTCCAGCTAGAGTTAGATGTTCGTTTGGAGGCGCTGCTTTCTTGTGACCAAGAATTTCTCGGTTCGCCTCGAGAAATGAGAGACATCCCCCATCTCGAGGCTTAATAAATGGGAATAAATGGGTGTCCAACTTGTCTAAAAGGAACTTTGAACATCAATTAGCTTGGTTAAATTGTTGTCTAGGCCATATGTGCATACAAAGTTCCTCTAAGAATCTCACTAGAGCAAGAGCACATGGCTCGTCCCAAATAAATGATAAATGCCTTAAGCTGTCGTTTATGCCTTATTTTTGTAGATGCACTTTTTTGGTAGAACAAATGTACAATAACAATAACTAAGTGATTTTTATTACTTTTATTTATTTTTTACAGAAGAAGAATTACAAAGCACCAATAGAAATAGTTGGGTTAATGAGGATGGGAAATTGGTGAAGAGGAGCAGTGGCCCGCCAACACTGCAAGTCGTATGAGGGAGAACGGCTCTGGATACCCGCTTAGTATTAAGGTGTCTAGTATCTGCAGAAATACGACAAATTTTTTCAAAATAGCACAATTTTTACACAACATTTTATTAATCAACCAAATATTTTCCATCAACATCGATTACTCTTCGCCAACATTCCACAAGACTTCGAATTCCTCTAGCGTAGAAATCCGGCACTTGGAGGATAAAAGGTCGGAGGTCATTTTCGAGGTGGTCACGATCTTCATAACGCTTCCTTTCTAGATGATGCTGAAGTGATTGAAAAAGGTGGTAGCCACTTGGGGCCAGATATGGACTGTACGTGGATGCGGCAGAACTTTCCATCCGAGTTCCAGAATTCTCTGAGAAGTCCTCTTCGCGATGTGTGGGCGCGTTATCGTCCAGTTAACTTTGTCGAGCCTGGGCTGTTCCTTGCGAATCTTGTCGGCCAGTCTCTGCAGTTGGGTAGCGTAGACCTTGGCAGTGACAGTCGTGCTGTCAGGCTGCAGTTCGAAGTGGTAGATCCCATAAACTCTCCACCAGACGCACCTTTTACAAAAGATTTCGGCACTTCATCGTGTTGCCACCACACACGTTTACGACCGTGGTTGACGTAGAGGACCCATTTTTCATCTCCTGTGACGATGGTGTCCAGCCAGTTGAAGGTGCGACTTCGGGAGAGCAGCTGAGTGCATATGTCCAGACATCTTCGTCAGTTGTCGGTCAGTTCGTATGGAAGCCACTGACCGAGCTTTTTAACCATTCCAAGATATCGCAGTCCATTGTCCACGGTGGATCGGGAACAGCCAAGAGCAGCAGCAAAACAACGCACACCTTCATGGATGCTGCTCCGCCAGTTCCCTCAGTTCATCCAAAGATATCGTTGTAGGTCGACCAGTGCGAGTCTCATCTTCGTGACTCCTGTTCTCGCTTCTGAAGCGTTCGAACCAGCTATACGCAGACCGCACAAAAGGAGCTTCGGAGCCGAATACACGACACAAATTTCGATATACTTCTGCAGCGGAGTGCCCAGATTCATAATCGTAAAGGAGTACGTGTCTGGCAAAAGAGTCCAATACTTACTTGCTCTTAATCTAGACTCACTTTTAAGTACTTGAAAATCGAAAACTAAGTCACTGAATACCCGCCTATGAGGAAGACTTCTAAGGTTAAACAATTTGAGCATTTCTTTATATGGAGGAACTACTCTACATAGCATTACCAGTAACAGGGACACATCTATAAAATAGGATTTTTGTAAAGACCTTTGAACATTTTCAATTTTTTCTTGACTCTTTTTAACAAACGGACTCCAAATCTAGGGCCATTACTCCAATATTGGGAGAAAGTAAGTTTTATATAAACATATCAGTATCGAGTTCCCACTGCTCTTCAGGTTCGCACAAATTGAGAAAAGAGTAGAAAATGTTTTTCGCACTATATGTCAAAATGATTTCTATAATTAAGCTCACAATCTACGAAAACTCAAGATCGCGAACCACCGTCGTGGGTGTAAGTATAGAGCTGTTGAAATTGTATTACACACTAGATGATTCACCAATATGGAGAACTGGAGTCCTAGAGAGGTTCATAGGTATCTGCCAAGTGCTAGCCCACTCCACCATTATATTGATAGACTGGGATAAAGCCTCACAGAAATGGCCTTTATTACATACCGTTGTTGTAGATTCCATAAATCTTTATATCATCAGCACACATTTGAACCTTCACCCGAGAGTAGGTGACCAATTTTGCAGGAAGGTGCATGCAACGATAAGAACTGGTGACAGTACGCCTACTTGGCGCACACCGCTACTGCAGTCATAACTCTTAGAAAACGAATTCCCGACCTTAACACACATACGTCTTCTATTTAAATAAGAACGGATCCATCTCAATATATCCTACTGTATATAAGCGCGAACGGTCGTTTGTCTGTGGGTGAGTGTGTGTGTGTTTGTTTGCACAGAAGCGCTGAAGGAGTGTGGTGGGAGGAAGTGTGGGGAAGGGGGGGGGGGGGGGCAGGGGTTGTAGTTGTCACCAGTTGTCAACTGTTGTAGTTGTCGACAGGCGCCCATGTTCAGACGACATGTCACCAATGTCGCGCAAAGGACGTTCAGGTTGAGAAAAGTTGTCACCGATGTCGCGCAAGGGGTGTTCGGATTCAGACGACATGTCACTGATGTCGCGAAAGGCCTTCCAGATTCAGACGACGTGTCACCGATGTCGCGCAAAGCACGTGCGGGTTGAGAACACATGTCACCGACGTTATCCAACAGGCGTCCGGGTTCAGAAGAGGTATCATCGATGTCGCGCGAGGGTTCCGGATTCAGACGACGTGTTACCAGTGAAGAAGGGACCAATAATGGGGGACCGGTGAAGGATGGGGTTCCAGTAAGGAGGACCGGTAAAGGGTTGACCAATAAAGGAGGGACCAGTGAAGGTGGGACCAGCAATGGGGACCGGTGAGGGGGTATCCAGTGAAGGAGAACCGGTGAAGGAGGGGAGGAGTTCAGTGAAGGGGGACCGGTGGAATGTTGACCAGTGAAGAGGAGACCAGGTGAAGAGGGGACCGGTGAGGAAGGGAACAGTAATGGGGACCGGTGAGGTCCGGGAGGGGTCCAGTGAAGAGCGGACCGATAGAAGGTTGACCAGTGAAAGAGGGAACCAGGTGACCATTACTGGTCCCACCCTCACTAGTCCCCTTTTATTCATCAACCCTTTTCCGGTTCCCCCTTCACTGGACCCCTTCCCCCATTCACCGGTCCTCATTACTGGTAAGGAAGGTACCCATTTGGGGGGGGGGGGGGGGGAAGGGGTCCAGTGAAGGGGGAACCGGAAAAGGGTTGATGAATAAAAGGGGGACCAGTGAGGGTGCGACCAGTAATGGGGATCGCTGAAGGATAGGATGACCAGCGAAGAGGAGACCAGTAAAGGGAGGTCCAGTGAAGGTGGGAGCAGTAGCAGGGACCGACGAAGGGGGAGGGGACCAGTGAAGGGTGAACCGGAAAAGGGCTGACAATAAAGGAGAACCAGTGATAAGGGACCAGTTAAGGGGGTCCAGTAAAGGTGATGGACCTGTTTCGCCCTATTCCGCTATACCATTCTATATAGCAAAACCAGTTTTTTACCGGGTTTACCGGGTTTGGGGCAAAGCCCCAACCAGACGTTTAGCGGCCGGCAGGCCGTTGAACGTCTAGTACCCTCTTATGCCAGGTTGAGGAAATTTATTTAGAAGTATGCCAGGTTGAGGAAATTTATTTAGAAGTTTTCCAATGTTTTCTTTAATAAAAGCTTTTGACAAATCCATATAGACTCTCCATTATTCAGTGCAAGATTGAAGTCGAAGGTACAATCCACAAGCAGCAGTAGAAGCTATAGAAGCTATAAAGCCGTGTTGTTCAAGAGGAATTACATTGTTTTTAGTGAACAACGCAACAATTCTATCACGAATAATGTTCCCCATTACCTTCACTGGAACTGGAGTAGTAGTCCTCCATTTAAAGCGCTGGTCGCACTGCTCATTAAGAAGACGCTACTTTTAAACGATTCTTTTAAACACCATGTGCAATTTTTACTTAAACATAGAAATGTGTACGTTTTTATTATTGAAATGTGAGTTTGTTTCAGCCTCCAAGCGGTAGAATGGGAGCATTTTTCTTCATACCGATTCATATTTCAAATGAGAAGACAGCTCTCGAGCTTACCGCAGAACAGATTTCGTTCTCTTCTATGTGCTGATCAATAGAACGTTATACATTTCGAAGTCGGTTACATAGAATTAGGGTCATTGGCAAAGGATTGAACCCAGATCGGTTAATCGGATGGTTACTATAAGGACCGAGCGCCTATTGTTTGTCATCTGCACCTGTCCACCCGTGGTTCATTCTCACGAGCCTAGAAGCATAGAAAACACTGAGTACTCCCAATGCAGTTGCTGCATAAATTACGAGAAGCAATAAAGTGGGGAGTTGTTTAATCCCTGTTCGGAAACTCCCACAGGTTTCACTTCTGCGGAATATCGTGGAAGCCGTCTGAATTTGTGTGTGTTCTATGTAATACAGTTGAGGAAGTTAATACTTTAGCCTTCCCAAACAAGCTCAAGTTTCCAACCCATCTGCCACGGAGAGAGGGAAGGCTCGGCTGGTTTGGGCGGGTGCAGAACCAAAATCTCGATCCGGAAAGCGCTCGTAACCAACAATTCCTACATACGATTGCGTTATGACGCGTCTAACTGCCGTCATACCTGCTGAAATTCTCCATTTGGACCGCGACGTTTTCAGTAAAGGACCTCGCGCACGTCATTCAAGCAGAAGTAGATCGACAGCTGGAACGAGAGCAGATTCCGCCCCGCTTTGTTTCGATTCCTGACAGACCATACAATGACATGCGATATCTCATCGATATTTCGAAGGCGGAGCAGGACCTCGGCTGGACGCCTAAGATCACTTTCGAAGAAGGTTTGCGATCGCATTTACTTCTGTTGTCGTCTACATAGCGACGATTGGCTCATTGCAGCTAGGTGCCCTCTGCAACGAATTCTTGTCCGTAACTGAGGAATAACAATTGCTTGTATACGGTCTAGCACTTCTCAAATGAATGCCTACCGCTCAGCCCTTTTCCTTTTCGTTTAAGGACTAAGATAAGGATTGTTCAGGTATGAGGAAAACAGTAGCGTCAGCCCTTAAACCGAAGGAGAGTGTTAAGATGCACGTGGCACTTTACGGAGGAAAAGGATATGTAGGACAAGCGCTGCAGAGAGTTCGTTACAGCTTCTCATGGACTTTCCATTGAACAATGCACTCGCACCTACTCAATATGTAAGTGAGGGAAAGGTCGTTTTTTGCAGGTACTCGAGGAAAGGAAGATTCCATTTGTTCTTGCGAAGTCGAAGGTTGGAGTGAATACTGATAAAGAGGTGATGAATATTCTTTTGGGTGATCCAAAAGTACAGCGCCTTAGTTGCATTGTCGAAGGTGGAAGGAAATCATATTCGGGAACGGTCCAGGCATCGGGCTCGGCGGTAATTAAATACTAGAATTATCTTAGAAATTACCAGGCAATTTCGCTGAAGCTTCAGAATATGCTGTACCCTTTGAGGTGGCGTGGAGGTGCTAACTGCCAACGAGAATCAGCACGTAGTATTGGTTCAAATACGCTTTCTTGAGGCGCACAGCCTACAGAGACCAGAAGACAGTGGTGCATGCCAGAGCATAGCTGGTGCTTCTTTTCTTCGATATTAACTTTAGGTTACGAACAGTCTACTGAGGGACTCACGCTATATCATTCAGGTTGAAGACGAACTCGCAATGCTGAACGTGACTCACGTGGTTTGCGTTACTGGAAGAACGCACGGTAACGGAATAAACACAATTGAATACCTCGAAGGGGGTCCGTCACGTGTGAATGAGAATGTTCGAGACAATATGTACAGGTAAACTGGAGGTCTCGAAGGGCAGATTCTTTTTACAATTTTGAATCGAGGTAGGGGGTGCGGATTGGGACTGCCCAGTCCGCGCCCAGGAAATTTTTTGCCTACCTCTTTGACACTTTCACATCTCTGCATCATATCTACAGTACCGGACGCGTCTTTTGAATAGACGCCGAAAAAACCGCACTTTTGCGGTTTTTGCGACTTTTTGTTATAACTCGCCAAAATGGCATCCATTTGAAAAAGCAAGAGTATATTTGAGCTCACGAGAACGAGCTCTATCGTTTGGTATATAAATTTCATATGAAAGATCAAAAACGGCCAAAATTGAAAACTTGCGCTCCATTGAGAAGGGCGGCAGCGGACGAGTTGTCGGCCGCAAGGCGTCGAAAGCAATTGCAGGCTCACAATTCCTCTAGTTTGAGGTTTTTTGGAAAACGGTTGGTACCGTTCGATTCGCCTCCTCGAGATCTACACAACCGTATATAAAACTTCGTCAAACCACACCATTTTCGCAGTGGGTGGTTAAAAATGTCTGGAGCTGACTTTTTGCTGTTGGAGAAGCTTATATTCCAGGGCTTGCATGTTCTCGGAGCACCTCAAGCATGGCATCAAGTGTTTCGTCGTGCCAGCAATCTCCTCAGTGTGCGCCGTGAACAATGCATATAGGATCGAACCTATCAATCGAGGGGGTGGGGGACAGTTTGTAGAGTGAGCATTTAGGGAGTTTTATGGGAAATTCTCAGCCGCCCTACTCAGGAATTGCTGCACTTTGTCCCGGCAAGACTTTGGAGTGCGCTGTGCACAATGTATATATTATCGAACCTATCAATCGACTCGGCGCGACAGCTCGCAAATTGCACCGCGGGCGTGTTCGGAGCGCGATAACTCTGTCCGCTTCCAATCATTCTGGCCGGAACGTGTGTATTCCGTAGGCAGTAATATGCACTAGTAAAGCCCCAAAGCACAGCAAATTATCTTACGAATTGGCAAGGTTACGGCGGTGCGAAAATGCATGTTGGTCATGTGTGACACGATTTTTTCAGAATTCGGTCGACAGCTACGGGTACACTAGGCGAGCTAACGGCGTGCAAACTCGCGGACAAGCAAAGCACCGAAGGCACTTTACAACGATCTGCTCCTTACTCTGCAACTGCCTAAACTGCCTTAGCCCCATCTGCCATTTTAGAGCGGCGGATGCCAGCGGTGAAGCTTCTTCCGCCCTAACTCGCCCATATTCTAGTTTTCGAGCCCCAGCCAGGGTACCATTCTGTTCAGCTCGAAAGCGCTATCGAACGGTGTCAATTGCGACCAATTCTGAAAACATCGATTTTTTGACAGTTTCTCATCGAAGACGGCTGTTAGGCCGCGCCAGACGGTCGATGACGTCATCGAAAACCGATGTTTCCGAAATTGGTCGAGTTTGGTGCCGTTTCATAGAGCTTTTCGTGCTGAATTGAATGGTGTTACTGCGAGCACCAAGAACTGTAATCTGGGCGAGTAAGAGCGCGAAGAACATCGACCGTTGTTGTGCTAAATTGCGCGCGGGCGTGTTCGCAGCGCGATAATTCCGTCAGCTTCCAATCTTTCTGGCCGAAACGTGTGGACTCCGTACGCAGTAATATGCACTAGTAAAGAGCCAAAGCATAGCAAATTATCTTACGAAAGGGCAAGGTTACGGCGGTGCGAAAATGCAGGTTGGGCATGTGTGACACGATTTTTTCAGAATTCGGTCGACCGCTACGGGTACACTAGGCGAGCTAACGGCACGCAAACTTGAGAACGAGTAAAGTATCGAAGGCACTTTACGATGCCATGCTCGCAGCTCTCTAGATGCCTAAACTGCTTTAGCACAATCTGCCATTTTGGAGCGGCGGAGGGCGACGGCGAAGTTCCTTCCGCCCTTACTTGCCCACATTCGAGTTCTCGACGCTCTCAATAGTACTACTCTGTTCAGCTCGGAAAGCTCTATCGAACGGTATCAATTGCGATCAATTCTGAAAACATCGATTTTTTGACAGTTTCTCATCGAAGACGGCTGTTAGGCCGCGCCAGACGTACGATGACGTCATCGAAAACCGATGTTTCCGAAATTGGTCGAGTTTGGTACAGTTTCATAGAGCTTTTCGTGCTGAATTGAATGGTATTACTGCGAGCAGCAAGAACTGTAATCTGGGCGAGTAAGAGCGCGGAGAACATCGACCGTTGTTGTGCTAAATTAGACGCACAGGCGTGTTCTGAGCGCGATAATTCTGTCACTTTTGAATCTTTCGGGGGGCAGCAACTTGTGGATTTTGTAAGGAGTAGAAAGCTCAATAGGTGCGCTGAAACACAGCAATGTAGCTCGTGAATGGACAAAGTTACGGCGGTGCGAGTATGCTGGTAAACCTTGTGTGACACGATTTCTCAGTCGACCACTGTAAGAACACGCGATCAGCTAGCGGCCTACGAATGCGAAGGCTATCAAATCAGCTAAGGTACTTCACGATGAAGTGCCCATAGCTCTTCAGCTGCCTAACCTGCCTTAGTCCCAGCTGCCATTTTAGAGCTGCGGAGGGCTGCGGTGAAGGTTCCTCCGCCCTTACACGCCCACATTTGAGTTTTATCACAAAAGGTAGTACCGTTCTGTTCAGCTCGGAAAGCTCTATCGAACGGTACCAATCTCGTCCAATTGCGGGAAAAGTGATTTTTTTTGACAATTTCTCGTGAGGACGACGGCGCTCGCTCTTCGCCGAGCCCGCCCGGACGATGACGTCATCGAAAGTAGACGATTTCGAAGATTGTCAAATGGTCTTGTCCAAACTTCGTTCAAATTCATCTAGGGGGTTATTTGGTGCGCTAATTACGAATCCGATGTCCATTTTTGAAAATTCCGCCGATTTCGATAGGTTTTGGTTTTCCTTCTGGATAACTGAGGGTGGTCGGGACAGGAACATCGATTTTGCTCAAACTTCCTCTAATGGCAGGGGTTATTCAGGGTGCCAAATACGATGCCGAAGTCCATTTGGTCGATTATGGCAGGAGACCACCCATACCGATAACTGAGGATGGTCAGCGATCCTGACCCTATCAACCTCAAATGGCTGTAACATGCCAAAATCGGCGCAATTTTCAAAAACGGACATCGGATTTGTAATTAGCGCACCAAATAACCCCCTAGATGAATTTGAATGAAGTTTGGATAAGAGCATTTGACATTTTTCGAAATCATCGACTTTCGATGACGTCATCATCCGGGCGGGCTCGGCGAAGAGCGAGAAAAAAATCAATTTTCCCGCAATTGGACGGTATTGGTACCGTTCGATAGAGCTTTCCGAGTTGAACAGAGTAGTACTATTGAGAGCGTCGAGAACTCGAATATGGGCAAGTAAGCTCGTTCTCGTGAGGCACGACGAAACACTTGATGCCATGCTTGAGGTGCTCCGAGAACATGCAAGCCCTGGAATATAAGCTTCTCCAACAGCAAAAAGTCAGCTCCAGACATTTTTGACCACCCACTGCGAAAATGGTGTGGTTTGACGAAGTTTTATATACGGTTGTGTAGATCTCGAGGAGGCGAATCGAACGGTACCAACCGTTTTCCAAAAAACCTCAAACTAGAGGAATTGTGAGCCTGCAATTGCTTTCGACGCCTTGCGGCCGACAACTCGTCCGCTGCCGCCCTTCTCAATGGAGCGCAAGTTTTCAATTTTGGCCGTTTTTGATCTTTCATATGAAATTTATATACCAAACGATAGAGCTCGTTCTCGTGAGCTCAAATATACTCTTGCTTTTTCAAATGGATGCCATTTTGGCGAGTTATAACAAAAAGTCGCAAAAACCGCAAAAGTGCGGTTTTTTCGGCGTCTATTCAAAAGACGCGTCCGGTACTGTACCATTGCCAAAAATATGTGTTTGCAGTCCGGAGCGCGCAGCATGGAATGATTACGCCTTGCATGTCTTCCGCGTTTGCTGATGTAACCTACCCAAGCTACAAATTTATTCGCCCTGCTCTCAAAAGCTAAACAGATAAATTTATTAATTTATTCGATGTGCATAGAAGACCGTCATTTTGACACATATAGCTGCAAACCTAGATTGATCTAGTTCCTATCACTTTTGGGTGCGTAGCGCAGTCGGAGGTAGCGCTGTCGCACGCACTACGAGGTTTTTCATTCGGGTTCCGCCCAGGCCAACCAAGTCTTCCATCACTCAGAGGTTGATGAATTGACATCGCGCTTGTCTGGGAAAGGTGAAGCACTGACATTATCTCGACTGACCACCGTAGGTTATTGTATAGATCAGATACGCATTCAGAATGCCTTCACCACACTCTGTAGGAGCAAAATGCGTGGCGCGTCCCAAATTTGGACTTATCAATGGTATCCATTATCCGTTATCTTCAATCATAACATTTTTTACCTTCTACTGCTCGCAGCCAAGTTTTGACATTTGCTCAATCCTGTTTTAGTGCCACCGCGCTGGCTCACTTCTGTCGCAAATTGGGCATCCATTACACGTACGTGGGAACGGGGTACATCTTCGCCTACGATGACAGCCATCCCATTGGTGGCAAGGGATTCACAGAAAACGGTAAGATCCTCCTCCGCCAAGTATCTTTATAGGGTTTAATTCTGTTAAATGCGAGTAAATTCTCTGTTGCACCTACCACTTTTTCAGATGCTCCAACGTTCTTTGGTTCCTCCTATTCAGTGGTGAAAGGCTTCACTGATCGCCAGATGACTTATTTCAACGAAAAAGGATGGGAGAACATCAACGCAAGAATAACTCTCCCGTTGACCTTTGATCTCGATCAACCGAGAAATCTCCTCTCCAAAATCATCACTTACAAGTGGGTGCTCTTTCAATAGCTCATATATTTTTCATTGAATTACTAATACGGTAAAAGCCGCTCCCCTCTGTTTAAAGTTCAAGTCAGCACACCAATAATTCATAAAAATTTTAACACCTGCTGCATAGAGAAACATCGTTGTAAGATTAAAAATAGGATTCGATGGTGATCTGGTAGAGCTATGTAGACCTCTGTTATAGGAACAAATTTCTTCCATTTTATAAGATAAGAGCAAAGTAGTGCAAATATCTTTTTTACTCAAAGAGGCTATCCATTTTCAGAGAAATATTTGATCTGCCGGTTTCCATTTCAATTCTTCCGGACTGCTTCCGCGCCCTGCTCTCCTTAATGGAGAAGAGGTTCGGTGGAACCCTAAACCTTGTCAACCCGGAGCCGATCAGTCTTTACGAGATTGTTCGTGTTTACAAAGAGGTAGGGCAGAATGATGAGCAAAAGCAGTTTGAGAGTTTATATAAATGTAGAATTTTCAGTTGAGTTCACTGTGCTTCTTAGACCCAATCACCTACTCCTCATTTATCCACTTCTATGTGATGGGTTTGCCTGTAGTTAACAATAATGACACCATTTCGTAGCTGTCGCTCACCTAGTTAACTTACTATCTTTAACATAACGCACTACATTGTGAGGTTCACAATCATGTCAAATCCGCTGAAGCCGCCTTCGAGAAAACAATGACAGCAACAATTACCCTTGAATGCTTACAACAGAAGTTTATGAAGAGTAGATCTGAACAGTCAGGTCGAAACGTTTGAGTTGGCCATTGGCTTTTTAGGGAGCAGCGACGTAAGGATGGTAGTGCGGAACTATGTAGATCGCTACTAAACAGTTAAAGGCCTATGTTATACCACCGCCCACCTCGAGCGAGGCCTATTGATGAACTCCCATATCAATCGCGCGAAGCGATGAGTCGATATGGGAGCCTACCATTAGGCTTCGCTCGGGGTGAGCGATGGTATGACGTAAACCAAAGGTAAAACTCGGACAGTCTCAGGACCTTGGAAATGCTGATCAGCGGCATAGACAAACTATATGTACCATCATATAATCTCAACTAACAGCGCAGCAGACTACTCTACTACTCTACCTGCTCAGTACCTTGATGAAGCTGTCAAAGCGCCTTATATTTTCCACCATTGTTGCGAGCCATATGACGCGAGCTCTCGGGTACGCTAGAAGGTTAATTTCAATAGGCTGTAGGTTGCAGCGCGCGCGACGTCTACTGCCGCAAGCGCGGCGAGTCGATATTGACGGAAAGCTCCGCAGTCGGATATGATGCCAAATTTTACCTCTAAGAATCTTTGAGGCAACGCTGTTCTAGAAACTATGCTGTTCGGAACCTATAGACTCTCGCAATTAGGACGATTGTATCTTTGTTAGATCACCCAAGTGTCCTTAACCCCACCATTTTCTTTGATTCAATGAACCATAAGGCTTCCAAATAGACACGGTAAGAGGTCTACGCAGTCAAGGGAGCTGTAAACGTCGCGAATGTAGCAGCACATACTATGCAGGCACCGCGCCTGCCGCACCCGCTGCGCATTTCCGTACGTTCAGCTTGCTCCCCATTCAATATTTGGCTCCTAGCAGGACGACACGAAGCACACTGGTCACCGTACTCCTGTTGTTATCCTTGTTTGGGTAGTTCCGCGAGCAAATTTTTCAGGCGTAATACCTATAAGACCTATTTAGGAGCAACCTGTACATAAAGCTGTCACTCCGCAGAGAGGCAAGTGTACTGGTAAGTGCACACACCGTTAGGTGTGTCGCAGCACTTGCTCTTTAACAGAAGAGTACCGATATTATGGTCAACAGTATCTGGTTCCGTTCTTGAACTACTCCGTAGCTGAATGATGTCATCCCAGATTGTCGACCCGAGCATCGACCCCAAGCCCATTGGAACGTCTTCTGAACGAGGACAGACTCTTCTGGCCACCAAAGGCAACTGTGCTCTCGACACCACATTGCTAGAATCCCTGGAGGACATCCCTAAATCTATGACGTCACTGAGAGCGAATTTTGAAAAAATGAGGCAGATGTGATAGTAATAATTTTGTGTGTTATGTAGACTCGATATAATAAATACTACGTTGCTTGGTTCTCCGAACAAATTGTGATCAAAGAAGAGCGAAGGCCAAGAGTGGAGCCTGATGAACGATGGAGGATGTGGCTATTGACTACACTGACACATATTTAGGCAATGTCTAAAAATTTTTTTGAATAATATGCCTACTTTCTCGTCTCTACAGTTGTGGCCCTTTTCAAAAATGCCGAAAAAGCCGCATTTTCCCGGCTTTTTCGGCCCCTCGAAATAACTTCCTTCAAAGTTAACCAATTGCGAAAACAAGCACATTTTTGAGTTCAGCAGTTCAAGCTCTATCAGAAAGCGTTAAAAAATTGCCAAAATTTCAAAGTTCAACCGATTTTTTTTCAAAGGTTAGTTTTTCGTTCAAAATGGTGCTCCATTGCGAAGTGCGGCTGCGGACGAGTTGTCGGTAGCAAGTCGTCGAAAACCGTTGCATGCTCATAACTCCTTCAGTTTTAGGTTTTTGAGAAACGGTTGGTACCGTTTGAATCGTCACTTCAAGATCTACACAGCAATGTATAGAACTTATCGGAACACCGAACATTTTCGCAGTGGGTGGGCAAAAATGATTTTAACGGGCTCTATGCGATTGGAGAAGCTTATTTTCGGAGACTTGCATGTTCTCGGAGTATCTCAAACATGGCGTGAAGTGCTCTGACATGCCAGGAAGCATGGCGTGAAGGCGTGAACTGCCGTTAAACCGTTTAGACAACTGAGGAGTTCTGAGCACGTCATCGTAAAGTACCTTAAGTGCTCTGCTCACCTACGTACTTGTGGGTTGTTGGCTCGCCGTGTCTTCCCGCAGAGGTCGTCTGAATTCGGGAAAAATCGTGTCATACAAGGACAAGCTGCATGTTCGCACTTCTGTAACTTTCTCCAGGCATAAGCTGCATTATAGTGTTTCAGTGCGATACTAGACGTTTTTGATGCCTACAAAATTCACAACTTCCAACCGGACAGGTCCACAATATACAGAGTTATCGCACTCAGAACACGCCCGCGAGTGCAATTTAGCACAATAACGGTCGAGATTCTCCCTACTCTTACTTAACCAAATTACGGCTTTCACTACTCTAAGAAGCTTTCACTACTGTTCAATTCAGCACGAAAAGCCGAATGGTACCAAACTTCGGCCGGTTCGGAAAAATCAATTTTCGATGACGCCATCGCCTCTTTGCCGCGGCCTAGAGTGCCCTCGTCTTCGACGTGAAATTGTCAAAAAATCGATTTTTCCTAAACTGGTCGAGATTGATACCGTTCGATGGAGCTTTTCGAGCTGAACAGAACGTTTCCACTGCGATTGCTGAAAACTCAAATGGAGAAAAAATGGACGAGAAAGAGCGCTGGAAACTTCACCGCTGCCCTCCAACGCTCTAAAATGTCAGATGGGGCCGAAGCAACTTAGGCAGCAGGGGAGTTTTGAGCACGCCATCGCAAAGTGCCTTCAGTATTCTGCTCTCCTACGCGCTTGTGGGCTGTTGGCTCATCGCGTCTTCTCGCAGTGATCGACTGAAATCGGGAAAAAATTAGGCCACACAAGCCTCACATGCATTTTCACACCGCTATAATTTCGCCCTTTTAGAAGCTACAACGCTGTACTTTTGCGGACTACTAAAGCTCTCCGCTGCCTACGAAACCTACGAGCCGCAGCCGGATCGATTCGATCTCTACAGAGTTATTGCCCTCCGAACACGCCCGCGCGTGCAATTTGCGAGCTGTCGCGCCCACTCGATTGATAGGTTCTATTCTATATGCACTGTTCACGATGCACTCCAAAGGCTAGTTAGACTGTGTTAGAGCAATTCCTAACTAGGGCGACTGAGAATTTCTCATAAAACTCCCAAATCGTCCACTCTACACCCTGTTGTGTTCACTCGATTGATAGGTCCGATCCTATATACATTGTTCACGCCGCACCACTAGGTCTCGCCGGAACAGAGTACAGCAATTCCTGAGTCGGCCGCAAATTTGTGATAAAACTCCCCAAACGCTCACTCTACAAGCTCTCCCGCCCTTCTCGATTGATAGGTTCCATCCTATATGCATAGCGCACAGCGCACTCTCAGTGGATTCCTGGCATGATGGAACACTTTACGTCATGTTTGATATACTCCGAGAACATGCAAGTCTCCGAAAATAAGCTTCTCCAATCGCAAGAGGTCTGCCCCAGTCATTTTTGACCACCCACTGCGAAAACGTGGTGGTCTGGCGAGGTTGTACAAATGATTGTGTAGATCTCGAAGAGACGAATCGATCTATACCCACCGTTTCCCAAAAAACCTCAAATTAGAGGAATTTTGAGCACGCAACGGTTTTCGACGGCTTGCCACCGACAACTCGTCCACGACCGCCCTTCGCAATGGAGCGCAAGTTTTCAATTTCGGTCATTTCCATAGCTTCATATAAACAATGTATACCATACGATAGAACTCGAGGTCCTGAGCTCAAATATATCGTCTGTTTTTGAAATTAATGGATTTAGGCGAGTTATATCAAAAAGACGCAAAAGCGGGGAAATATATCGTCTGTTTTTGAAATTAATGGATTTAGGCGAGTTATATCAAAAAGACGCAGCTTTTTCGGGATTTGATCAAAAGATACGGCCATAACAGTACATGTGTCCCCGATTCAGGTCTGAACAGAATCTTATTCTAAAGTGAAGTACTACAGTTCTCAAAAAATAGGATCTAAAAAGTAAGTCGGCGCCAACATAAGGAGATCAGACGTTATGCATAATGAAGCGCTACATCTCTTAACCAATCTGACCACCTACAACTACCAATACATCGAAACTGATCAGGAGTTTTGCACTAATCGGAGAACAACACAGGAGTCGTGACCCTTTCCATGGTCCGTCCGAATGTTTGTCATAATTAGAGTGACATCAAATTTGAACCCAGCGAATGTGTCGAGCCGTAAAAAATTTAGGCAACCATATGTTTTGATCTTCTCAGAGACGTGTTATAGTTATGCTCTCCTAAGAATTTCGAATAACTGAATATATTCGAATAGCGATGATTTCCGAATATTCAAATTCGGATACATTCGAAAATCGCGTTTTTGCGAACGTCCGCATACGAATATTCGACTTCGAATTGAGTCCTTCGAATTCGAATGTTCTAATATTCATTCGGACACAACAATTAGGTTGAGTCATAAATTTTGCAACATTTCTGTTTTTTCTGGAACTCAAAGTAAGCCCGCTGAAGTATCATATTCTGTTTGAAAGCTTGTTTCCTGGCAATCATTTTGAGTTATGAATCGTTAAATTTCCTTGCGTTTTTGAAAAGTTTCATTCACTAGAACGATGACCACTCAAAGTGAAAGGGTGTGTGATTTCGTCTTCAATTAGTTCAAGCTCGACAGCAACCCAGTGAAGGGATCAAGCACATTCAGGAGGCCACCGGCAGGTTCGCTCCTAACCGAATAAATTATTGGTGATGGTATCAGCAGTTCCTTTCCGCCCAGAGGGGCAACAGAGACAAGCCACTTCCGAGAAGATCAACTGATGTAAACGAAGGGCGCCTGCGCCAATCCATAAAGTCGCATTCTTCTCAAACCACACTAGGACCGGCCGCTGATCTCCACACCTCCCACCAAACCACCGCTCGTAGGCTGCAGAAGAGTGGAAGGTCGCGAAAATCTTCTTCATCAGTGCCTCATGCTTTGACGGAAACCCAAGTAAGCAGATGTGCTTTCGGCTGCAGAGAGCTCCAGCACCGATTCAAGAGAGGGAGCCTGGATCGAGTCCTTACCAGCAATGAAAAAGGGATGCTTCACTACAGCTGTAAAGCCGGAAAGCAATAGCTGGAACGCAACGAGCTGGGGATTCTGATGTCAAAACCGGGGCTCCACCGAAAGATGGTCCTGCTGTGCGTTTGGTGGATGTAGTGTTCCAGTGCACCGGGGTTTGCTCTACGTAATCGAACCATCCTCGACGCTCGCTTTTGCCAACAACTTAACTAGATCACCAAAAATTAGTGGAGGAAGAAGTTGATACCAGCCAACGTTTCCTCTACCAGAACAACAGCCGACCGCTTACGGCATTTCAAACACTGGCAACAAGCTAGGAATTAGGCTGGACCAAAATCAAGCCAGCACCATACACCCCGGACAGTGCGCCGTCTGACTGCCATCTGCTTCGGTCGATGGATCACTTCATCTACGATAGGCGCTTCGCCGTAGTCTATGAGGTCACGGCGGTGGTGCACGACTTCTTCAGGTTGAAATCGACCAAATTCTACGGAGATGTAATCCACTCAGTTCATGAAAAGCGGAAGAAACTCATTGAGAATAACGACAATTTCTCCGTTCAAGTCAATCATTTTTCTTTTATGGTATGATATTTTTGCTGGAAGGCAAATTTTCTTGCAAAACTTATGACTCAACCTAATATAAGATGTATCGTCCGCGACCGTAAGTACTTCATATTTGTGAAGCTTGCGGTTAGCATGAACGCCTACTATGAAGTGCCGCCCGTTTTTTTTTCTTCGATGGAAGTGAATTCAATCTCTGTTGTTACACAGCACTTTCCCACCATATAATTAATTCTATGACTAATTTTCATAACAAGTAAAGTGAGCATAACTAAACAGGTTGTCAGACGCTAACGTGTTTGGAGAACCGATGTAAGGACAACAATAAGAGAAAGTGCCTCTGCATACTTCGAGGAGTTGTACCATACACGGCTTCTAATGCTCCAAGGATTTATTAAGGAGACGATTTCTAGCCATTTCCATTTTCGAATTTTCCCCTATGCAGCCGAATGGTATGTTTTGTCTCATGACCGGCGACCCTTCTCATCGCTCTTGCCCTTCCTTGTGTTGACAACTTTCCCCTGCTGTCGTCCCTGAACTCGGCATTATTTTATGCGTGTTCGTCTTCTCCTCTTGAAGAGTTTCGACAAACTGTCACATGACATGAGATGTACTCAATAAACAGTGTAGTTAGGTGTCCTTCTCAAATAAAGGTAGTTGTTTCTGCTGCGATAAAACCGCAAACTTTCTACCACTTACACTACTTTTACTTTTTCTACTTCCTTTTTCCTTTTTACTTTATACCCTGTCCTTCTTTCGCTACTTGGTTTCGCTTCCGCTTCTGAAGACTATTTGTAAGGGGATGAGTGCGCTGAGGAACATGAGCGCGAGGTGAGAGTGCCGAGATTGGGTTTGTTTAGCACCTAATATTTTCACGTGTTCTTTCTCCAATCATGAATGAGCCTGCTGTAGTTCTGTAGTTGAAGTATGAAGCACTACATAGCGCGCTGACTTTGCTTTGCTTTGGTTACGTCCTTACCAAGTGCCTCAACCGGACTACGAAAAAGTACTGTAAGCCTTAGAACTGCCATTGTGATTCTGTGAGGCACATATTCATTTTGTCACAACAACATATCGAAAAGCTGTTGGAGAAGCGTATCTCAATCTAGATCCATATTAAGCAGCTTCAGATGCAAGGCTCGATTTCCGCTCAACATCTTTTCGTTTCTTCAAAGGGAGCAACAACCTACTATGTATGTCACTACCGAATCCATTTCGCTTCTTCCTGGTGTACTATGCAGAAAGTTGAAATACGACTGCGAACATAAATTCGAACCAACCTGCATATTTCTTGCTTTTACGTATCAAGACATAAGGCTGGCCGCTCTCCCAGCGATCTGCATGGAACCACGGCTTGTACTCCTGAATATTCAGATTTTCTCCAGACAATAGTTCTTCGATTTTGAAATACACAGCCGTTGCATGCATGATATCATTGCTCTCAAAAACCCATTTCAAACCATTGATATCACGCGATATCATTACCATAGGACGCGTTTTATTCAGTCTTTCTTGCGCGTGGGTACCCGCTGAGACTGGCGTCAACCACGAACCATGCTGAGCTGCCAAGGAACTGTGTTTTTGTATTTACAACGAGGCCTAGTACGCTGCAACCGCCGCTCTTCGAACCGATTTTGTTCAACTCGGCGAGCAGGAGGAAGCAGGGTGGTGACCTCTTGGAGCTGTTGTTTCGCCCCTTATCCCCACTCTCTACCTCCGTTAATGAATGCTTGGCCGGACCCCTTAGTCGTTCAGGTCGTCAGAGCATGGCGACCACCAACCGTTGTTGTACTGCAGCACCACTAAGGAGTACCATTCCCACATCCCTCTGCGAGTGACCACCACCGCTGCCGTTATTGTAGACGACGGATAGAGGCAGACCCAAACCGACGACTAAACTAGGGAAGGGCTAGCATGACGCTGTACACTTTCAACGTCTGCACACTCGGAAGCATCCGACACGGTCCTGTTGATGCAAACAAACAAGAAGAGGTGATGATCGAGAAGAGAAGACACGCTACAGTACTCCTACTACTCAGAGGGTAGAGTTTAGCGCCTCCGTCAACACGCGCTTGGCCATCAGCACTGATTCGTACGGGCGCTAGGAATCTGAATGGAGGCGCTTACGTCCGAAACTATGTGAATGACGGAGCTGCGAATGCAGAGGAACTCGATGCCCATTAGCGTAGCTAGAGAGGAACGTTCTCTAGGAGATATACAGGGTGCTCCAAAAAATGTAAAGATGATAAGTTTACCGCCGGGATAGGTATAGGAGAAGTTTAAAGCTCATCTGAAACTGAAAGAAAATGTAAATTTTACCACTTATGAGCGGTGGAAGTTCAATCGCCTGACGCAATCTTCTGAATTCTTGAATAATATTGATTTGATTTGATTGTGTTTCGCTCGAATACTAATCAAAATTTCTCCAAGAGGCCCTATTAATTGATTTGTGCTTCTTCTAAAGTCAAGAACTTCAAAACAAACTACAGGCTACGACAGCGGTAAAATGCAGGGAATTTCAAAAATGCAGGTACTGCTTGAAAGTTTTCAACATTGCTACTGGTGGAGCTTTAAAATAATATATGAAAAATATGTTCGAGAATTATATGAAATCATGGGATAATAGAAATTGTGAGATGTGCAAATGGTCAAGATTGCGCCACGCAGCCGTCTGAAACCTTACATTTCACACTCGACTGATTCTGCATGAGCTGAATGCTCGTCGCAGTCATGTTATTGCTTGACCATGTCATCCTGTGCTGTGCTTCTTTTGAACTTGACAGTGTACAAAACATGTGGCAAAATGCGTAATATGTGAGAACAATATAAGCGTTAAATGGAATCCATTCATTAATTCATCCATTCATTAAGGCTTACTTCGAAACTGAAACCCCCCTAGGAAGTAGAATTCTGGAGAGAAGTGAAGCGTGTAGCTCCGTTTCCATTCATCCATTCATTAAGGCTCACTTCGAAACTCAAACCCTCCTAGGAAGTCGAATTCTGGACAGAAGTGATGTGAGTAGCTCAGTTTCCATTCATCTAGGTCCAGTTCGAAACTCAAACCCACTTAAGGAAGTCGAATTTTGGACAGAAATGATGCGTGTAGCTCCGTTTCCATTCATCCATTCATTAAAGTTCACTTCGAAACTCAAACCCTCCTAGGAAGTCGAATTCTGGACAGAAATGATGCGTGTATCCGTTTCCATTCATCTAGGTCCAGTTCGAAACTCAAACCCACTTGAGGAAGTCGAATTCTGGAGAGAAGTGAAGCGTGTAGCTCCGTTTCCATTCATCCATTCATTAAGGCTCACTTCGAAACTGAACCCCTCCTAGGAAGTCGAATTCTGGACAGAAATGATGCGTGTAGCTCCGTTTCCATTCATCTAGGTCCAGTTTCGAAACTCAAACCTACTTGAGGAAGTCGAATTCTGGAGAGAAATGATGCGTGTAGCTCCGTTTCCATTCATCCATTCATTATGGCTCACTTCGAAACTGAACCCCTCCTAGGAAGTCGAATTCTGGACAGAAATGATGCGTGTAGCTCCGTTTCCATTCATCCATCTAGGTCCAGTTTGTGGAATCGTAGCTGTAGAAATACGGCAGCAAAAAAGATCAGCCGGTGGGTAGTGGTAGAGGTATGGCGATAAACACAGAGTAGTGGGATAGCGGATGAAGTATCGCGGTAAAAATAGAGGAAAGTAGCACCACACAGGAGAGCAGCGAAGGATGATATGGTGGGTGTCCTGTGGTGCTGGCGTATAGCCAATGGAGACGTCTTTCGAAATCAACCAACGTCTCGCACTCGATGCGAGTCGATGGTAAACAACAGTGGTGGACAACTGTCAAGCGTCTTCGTTTGGGCAACTGGCAACCGCACCGCAAACTTGGGTGATTAAACCGGCTAGCTAGGCAGTATACGAATTGCGGGTGGCTAACATCGGACAAAAAACCCTTCCTGGCTGGGGGACTCTCGCGATCATCAAGGCGGGAACCCCATAGTGAGGCCCTCGCATTGCACTTTGGCTTGGGCTGACCTGTGTGGCAGCTTCTCATTGAGGTTAGCCAACAGCTAAATTTTTGTGTGTGGGGCTGCGTTCGCGCGGCCCTGGCGATCTCCGAAACGTCTTCTTTCTGAAGGAAGTCTGTCGTGTAATGCAAATGTGCATGCTGGTGCTTGGACCGGTATAAATCGGGGCTAAATACATCATTACCGAGCTCATTAGGAGTCCTGCATTGACGAACTAGGAGTGAGCATTCTAATGAAAAGAGAAAACTGCCCAGCGTGTAATGAACAAAGTGGCTTGGATCTTGCCCAATGTTTCGAAATGCGTCGACGAGAAGAAACGGCTTACTCTGGCTTTGAGCTGGTATACCAGAAGGCACTGTTCATGAAGCTTCGCTCATCACTCTACCATAGCCCTGTATTCGACCTACTTTGGAGTGCGGAACGGTTGCTTCTTCTCTTCACAAAAATAAAGATACTGCACGATTTGAAGAAATCCGAATCAGACTTACTAGAAAAACGTTTACAAGGTGTGGAGACTTTCTTTACGCCAAGATTCAAGGCTCTTTTATTAGAACAATATATGGTAGGTGTTTCGAAGTGTCAAGTCTAGTGTCCAGAAGGAAAGTGTTTGATTTATGAATGGTTTGGAAGCTTTATAAGGAGCAGCACGCAGTCAACTTTCATAGTTTTATGCTCTGAAAAATCCATAACAAGGGGATCAATATATGTTGTTCTTCTCTAAACCGAAAACTACAGTACGAACTAATTTTCATTTCTTTTAAAGCAGGTGAAGCCTACCTTGAACTTAGCAAGACTACTTATCTCCAGGGGTCGGATTCATTCTTTAACAGAGAATTCACAGCGGATAACGGTGGCTTATCGCTCACCAAATCGCTTAATAAGCCGCGTTATCTGAGTTTTCCTCCGTGAATTCTCTGTTAAATTTATGTAAGTCGTTGGTGAATTCTACCCCAGGAATCCAAACATTCCTTCAAACGCATCGCGGCAAGAACAAATTCTCTGTGCGCAGATATCTAGGAGCTATCCACCGTTTGTGAATGTTGTTGTCTCGTTATATTGTTTTCTGTCTTACCCGGAGTAAGTAAATAAACAAACAATTGTAAAATGTATATTTAAATAAATAAATAAATAAATAAATAAATTCATACGTTGAAATCCCTTGTAAATTTATGACACATGTCGCGAAAACGCACCGCAGATGTGGGGGAGCGAGGGGTGCGTCTTTGCATCATGTACCGATTTTATTTCCATTCTCTGCATTTCGTTGTAGTTGTATTGGTTTTGTTTTGCAATCAGTTGTTGTTAGTTGCGCTGACAGCAGCTATGCCTCGAGTGCTATAGGTATATCCGTCGTATTGCTGCCACGGCCATGTCGTTGGAGTATTTGTTATTATTTTGTGATTAAATTATTTGTCTTTTGTGTTCTTACAATTGTTGTAATTCGTGTTTGTTGATAAAATTCAAACAATAACCGAGGAAAACAGAAAAAACAACGCGAAAAGTACAGAAGTGAACAATGTCAAAACCAGAAACAACGGATAAAAAACCCAGGGTGTCTAAACAAGTGTATATACTGTTCTTTTTAGCCACCACAAAATTCTTCTTCTCCTCGCTTCATCAAAGTTTCATGGCTTATATTTTAGAGAAGAGATGGGAAGTCCTCTTCTGCAGTGGCCTGTACTGCTAAAGCCGTAGAGTTTTTAGATATTTGCTTGATTAGTAGTGTTAATATCACCTATATGATTTTTTTAAAGAAAAGATTGTTATGATCACAGCCATTCTACCCCTCTAATTTGTCAATTTATCAACTTCGACTACCGACAACCAATTTTGCTTGCTCCGATTTCCTAGGAGACATGAAGTCGATGTTTTCATGCCAACTGAGAAACTGAAGGAAACCGCGTTGCTTCCGTTAGAGAGTGCGTTTTCTTCACTGAAACAGCATTCAAATTTGTGTGACAATAAGGAGCTAGGAATTCTGCTCCTAACGACTCAACAACCGCTAAGTTGGTACCGAAAGGAGCTATCACGGGGTCCAAGACACAAGGAACACTGGATATGGGAATGAACAGTCGATTGTAGCGCAAGGTAACAGGAACTTTGAGGCCGTTTCCTTCAATAAACCTTCCTGAACAGTAGATTATGCGGCGACGTACTTTTTATCATTTTCTTTTACCATCCGTTCTCACTCTCCGTCTTCGAGTATTCCTGAGGAGTCAAAACTTCGGGTAAATTCAGCAAATCAGTGCAACCGTACGCAAAACCCATGTAACAGTTTTTGAGAAACTTCAGGTAAAACGTATTTGCCGATACCCACGTCTGCGGTGGCGTCAAAAAGTGGCACACCGGAACAAGCTCACCTCCTGTTCCTTAAAAATCTATGAAGCTTTACTCTAGCTAAGGTTGTAAGATTTTTAGGTGCACGTCGCGAACACGCACCGCAGGGGCGCTAGAATGTGCAGCAGGGAGTGGCCTATCGTTATCGCGGTGTGCGGCTGAACCGGCGCCTGATTGGCTGCCATCGTTACGGTAGAATCAACGACACGTTCCCGAACGCCCGCGTTGCGTCCTCGTGACAAATCAAATAGCACACAAATTCTTAAAGTCTCCTGTGTTACGCTTAAGTGATTGCCACGAGGTAGAGTGGGAGATGCGTTATCAATTCCATGGGCTGCATTTCTAGAATATCTAAAGAAGAATCCGTTCTCCTATCCGCACGCATGGGTTCGGTTCTTGATATCAATAGCTAGAAGTCCCTCAAATCCTTCAAGTTGGCTAGATCTAAAGAGACTTCTCTGGGAAGGAAGGAAAATCAGCCGGCTAGTCCATAGGCTAGTTAGTCACCGCACTTCACTATGTCACGGGTATATTCTTCCGATGTCAATAGGGGTACACGTCGCAAAGACGCATCGCGAGGGTGCAGAAACGCACCGTTACTCCTACCACAGTCGCGGCAGCCAATCATGCGCCCTGCCTGTGAGTCTGAGCCGGTGCCTGATTGGCTGCCGCGGTTACGGTAGAAGCAAAAGCACGACCCCGCACGGCTGTGGTGCGCCTTCGCGGCATGTACCGCCTTAGGTCTCCTAGCGACATAACGTCCGGGCATACTCGATTTGTCCCGGCTTAGCCAGTAAGCCCACCCGTTTTATTCAGCAACTAGAGGAAACCAATATTTAACTTTTTCCAACTCCGTTACCTTACCACTGGGTGTCTCAAAAAATGTAAGCACAGTTTGAAAAACCATAACATTGCTCTCGATAAAGCTGACTGAGTGATTTAGGTCCCGTATGAAAGCGCATGCAAGTGGATGTCTTAATGCATGAGAATAGCACGATTGCGCCACGCTTCCGTCCAAAGCTACACACTTTAGACTGGAGCATACTTCTTCGTGCCGAAGCTTGAACAACAGTTTCAGGATACTTCTATACTATCATTCATTATCATCATCTTCTTCTTCAGCGTCTGTCCCGCTTCGTAGCGGGGTCCGCTATTCTGGTGTCAGGACGCCACCTCTCCCGATCCAGTGCTAGATCAGGGTGGACACCAGCAACCTTCAAGTCCAAATGTAACGTGTCAGACCAGCGCTGCTTCGGACGCCCTCTAGGCCGCTTTCCTACCACCTCGAACTTAAGGCCTATCTTGCGAACGCTATCTTCCTTTCCACGCAGAACGTGGCCGTACCATAAGCGAGCTTCGCGCATCTTGTCAGTTATCGGCGCGACACCGAACTTCTGCCGAATGACATCGTTTCGGATGCGGTCCATGCGCGTGACTCCAGCCTTCCAGCGCAGCATCTTCGTCTCCATGACGCTGAGGCGCGTTTCAACCTCCTTGGTCGCAGGCCAACACTCAGCACCGTACATCGCTACCGGCCGGACAACGGTTCTATATATTTTTGACTTCAAGCGCTCCGGTATCTTCCTATCGCAGAGCACGCCAGGCCAGTCAACGAGCGCCACTTGGACCAAGCTGCACTCACGCGTGAGTTCACTTCAATCATCAGATTGCCATCAGATGCTACTGCTGATCCCAGGTACTTAAAAACCGAAGTGCGTGGGAGCTCGATGGCGTTAACCTTGATGGAGCTGGACTCAGTAACGTCCGTCGTTGGATATTCGGTCTTCTTCACGTTCAATCTGAGTCCAAATCGCTCCAAGCGATCACACCAAGCTTGCACCTCTCGCTCGAGTTCATCTTTATCTTCGCAAGCGAGCATTACGTCATCAGCATAAAGCACACGAAATCGTCCGTCGACAATTCGCTCAAAGATCTTCATGCTGTGCGAAAGCAAACGAATTGGACGGTAGTTGGAGCAGTCTGCAAGACTGCCCTTCTTCTTCCAAATCGGAATCGTCGTACTTTGGCTCCAACAGTCAGGTACTTTCTTCTCTGCTACAACCTGATTAAAGAACTTCGCCAACCACTCAACAGGGTACCAAAACTTCGACTTCCACAGGTCAGCCGCCACGTCATCGGGCCCAGTCGCTTCGCCTGGCCTCATCTTCTTCAAAGCCGCTTCAGTCTCCTCCACGGTGATCTTCTGCACGTGGCCGTGGGTTGGAGCCGTTGAAGGGATGGCTGGATGAGGAAATTCTACCGTAGAGATTTCCTCAAAGTAATCGCGCCATCACTTCAATGCTTTCTTGCGGTCCATGAGAAGATGGCCGTTCTCATCATTGATGCCGAAAAACTTTTCAATGTTCTCGGTCTGCCGATGGCGATTCTTAGCAAGCCGGTACAGATACCGCTCGCCATCGCGTGACTCGAGCTTCTCGTTGACATCTCCATAATGAATGGCTTTTGCAACAGCCACGGCCTTCTTTGCAGCTTTCCTCGCTTCTTGGTACTTCCGCCAGTTATCGGCTGGCTTTTCACCGAGAAACACGTGATAGAGCGACTTCTTCTCTCGAACCTTTGCCTTCACGTCGTTTGTCCACAACCATGTCTGCTTGTCGACCTTTCGTCGCCCAGGCTTCGTAATGCCGAGCTCCAACCTTGCAGCTTCACGTATCGCGTCGGCAGCCTTCTTCCAAGTTTCGTCGACAGTTGTGACTGTCGGTAACCGCACGCGAGAAATCACAGCTGCTTCCTTCTCTCTCATTCCCACCACTTTATTCTTGGTGCATCGCATCGCTCGACCTGCTTCTGCCTTAAAGGGGCGATCTTTAGGGTGCAGATCAGCGGTCGATGCTGTGGCGCGATCGTCTCATACGGCACGATCTTCGCATCTGTGACAAGACCTCGGTCGCGATCTTTCACAAGGACAAAGTCTATCTGAGTTTTGGTGCCCCCACTATAGTATGAGATGAGGTGGGAGTCGTGTTTTCGGAAGACGGTGTTCACTATGGTGAGGTTATGCGATTCCGCATACTCAAGAATACGCTCACCATCGGCGTTACGTGACCCGTACCCGAAACCACCATGACAGCTGTAACTGTCCTTCGTAGCACCTACGTGCCCATTAAGGTCACCAGCGACTATGATGACATCTTTCGACGGTACCTCTGCTGTCTTCTCATCAAGCAGGCTCCAAAACTCTTCCTTGGCTTGATCCGAGCAGCCAGTCTGCGGAGCATACGCAGAGAAGAAGTGATAGAGTCGCTCCTTCGCGGCGACAACGATCTTCATCAATCGATCGTCAAAGCGCTCGACGCTTACAATCGAGTCACGAAATCGTTCGGAGACGATTATTCCGACACCACTGGTGGTCCTGGGACTTCCACATAGAACGGCCTTGAAGCCACGTCCTATGTCCCTTGACTTGCGGCAGGACCACCTCGTCTCCTGCACCGCACAGAAATCAACTCTTCTACGCTCCAGTGCTTCAACCAACTCGCACGAGCGGCCCGTCAACGTACCCACATTCAGCGTAGCCACGGGGATCCTGCTTACGTTACGGGACTTTCGGACTAGCTCAGTTTCCCCCCGATGCCGTCCTCGCATCAGGGACCCTCGCATACTTCTCACACTCGCCGGGCTTTGCGAGTGCACGTCGGCTCCGCGGACGCCGTAGCACTATCTCGAAATACTTGAACTGCCATACACCATGTGATGTGACATGGGTCTTCGTAGGCCGGCCTGTCACAAGGGCCTGTCGCCTGCATTCTAGTGTCCGTGCTTAGCTTAGCTCACCAAACGAGCAGTTTCCAGTGGCACCACGAGGAGGAACGGACATCGCCACCATACGTCTATACTTATCATATGCAGTATATTTTCTGTAGTAGGGAAATTTCTTGCAAAAAAAAAGAAAGGAGAGTTGGAGGCAAGGTACCGGCCTGTGCATAGTAGAGGAAGGTTAGGACGACAGAAGACAAAGAAGAAAGGACGAAGAATGATATTATTGCACTTTTTTGGGATACGCAGTGCATTCCACTTCCACGGGATTTTGTGAAGGCAATTCTCATGCCCATTTTGCCTACACTATGAGTAGCTACCCTTAGCGATATAGGGATTGGACCCAAATGTCAAATGAATTCGGGACGCATTCGAAAATCACCGTTTCTTCTACTACGCTATACGCCCCTCTTATCAATAGTTCCTTTGTCCATTCCTAGTAAGAGAGCGCGATTCATATTAAGATTTTCGTCCCTCATGTGCTTCTCGGCAGACTGAAAGCGTGTGAGAGACCTTCTGTTCAAGTGCTTATTGAGGTTCCTTGCTTTGCTCCCCACATCAGCACAACAAAACGTTTTTAAATCTCTCTTATGATATCGGCCATATGCCTTATACACATCCTGAAGGTCATTTTCATCTGGAGGAGTTCGCTTTGATTTCAAAAGTCTTAAAGCCATCTTGGAAGAGTCCCCAATTGATTTGGAAAGAGTCAAATTCGACATGAAAATGGTAGATCTCCGTTGCAGCACAGTCTTTGGATTCTTTTCTCATACACTGATTTCAGAAGCGAAGCAGTCACAGAAGACCACCACGTCTACGCCTTCAAGTCCATCTACCGGTCGTGGTTCTACCGCAGCTACTGGCAAATCAGCTGCTAACAAAGAACGACCTAAGGACCAGTGGAGAGCACAAGTGCTGAACAGAAGGACCACAAAGAACGAGCCATGCGACCCGCCAGTGGCCACCCAGAAGGCTGCACCCTCGAAACCTGCCGCTGCCAAAGCGGCCCCTGCTCAGCCTCCTGTTGATCAGCATGACGCGCCTGAGGTTTCGCCGGGAAAAGCTATTGAGCATCTGGACTGTCGGTGTGAGCGTTGCCGTGGAAAGACAGACGCGCCATCGAAGCAGGCCGTTCCAGTCACCAAAAGCACATCCCGCTCCAGCTCATCAACAAAGAAGATTCAGAATTCACCACCTTCAAAGGAGGCTGTGAAGGATCCAGTAGCTGCCAAGAAGGATTTCGCCAGCGGCGTCAAAGAGCCATCGTTATCAGCTTCTCAACCCAAACCTGAGGGTGCTAAAAGAACGGCTAGTGCCCCGATCTCGTCGACGAAGCAGGGAAAGGTAGCTGTAACAATGCCTGAGAATCCGTCGCAGAAGAAGGGCGCCTCGTCCAACGTCAAAATTCCCGCACCTTCAGCCTCGCCATCCAAAGCATCCAAAGCTCGTCCTCCTGTCGCCCAACAGCGTCGTCGTCATCACAGAAACCTCGGAATTCAGCTTCTGGTAATGGTACCACGAAGGCCGCAGAAGTCGCTAAGAAGGATCGTGCTAGAGAGCAAGTTAAGCAGCAGCCATCGTCGGGGGCAGAAGTGGCTGCGAGTTCTTCGTCCAAGCTTAGTGATAGTGGTCTGAAGGAAGACTCGCCTGACAGCAAAGTCTCGTCAGCCCCAGGTCCATCTTCCAGTCTTCAAACGACCGAAGCCTCTACACAGAACGACGCTTTTGATAAGCAATCGTGGACAGAATCCTTCGGCAAGAGATTTGACACTTTTGAGAAGGCTCTTAGTGAGCTGGGATTAAGTGTCTGCGCTCAGACAGATTTTCTGTGTCCTGGAAGGAATACTTGAAAAAGGAGAAAGCGCTCCTAAAAAATTGGATCGAAAGGCGTTCTCCGAGTCTATGCAGCAGTGCGAAAACGAACGCGCGCTATGTCAGAAATGTTTGGTGGAGGAGATGGCGAAGTACGAGATGGAGCCTCGTACTTCGCCATCTCCTCCAACGTTAGGTGACCTCGAAACCTCAGTCCTGAGGTAATCGAGGTCACCTAACGCTAACCTAGCGGTCGCCTATCCGCAGGACATTGTAGAGGTGGCCGGCGCGTAGGCCTAATCCTAACCTGAGGGAAAACACCTGGGGGGAGCGGAAGGAACTGAGTTGGCGCGAGTGCAGAGGTGCTAATTACTATTATTCTTTATAAAAGCATCGGTGGCGACGTGTCTCCCACTCGATAACATGGCTAAATCCATTTCTCAGGTACGTTCCAAGCTGCCCCTTCGAATATTGGTGTGGGATATACTAACACTGACGCTTTTAGGATATCATAGAATGCACATCACTTGCAGATAAAAGGGAGCGATTCTTAGAGCTCCTCGAGTTCGACTTGAACACATACGAAATTGCAAAAGGTACGTTCAATCAAGTCAATTAAGTCTACTAAAATTCTAGATGACCACATTTTTAGAGGCGGATGTGTTCAAAAAGAAGACGTTGGTCTTCGTAACACGGAAGTTGTTCGCTGACACGCTTGGTGAAATTGACTCGTCACCAATAACATCGGGCAATGTGTTTCGTTCGCTGAACAATCGCACACAAGTGATTGGGCCTGTGGCAGACGCGGCACATGGAGTATTCGAGGATCCCTAGAGGCATACTGTAGAGGCCGCACTCTGCTCTTAGGCGAAGAGGTAGTTCAGCATTTTGGGAGTATGAAAAATCGTGTGAATACAAAGTGACCATTTAGCGAAAGCTCGATGTGATCGTCGGCCAAGATCTCAGCAGAAAGTCTTCTGATCTCGCTCGTCTTCTGCACATTGCCCGATGCGATGCCTATGAGAACGGCAATCCTGCGGTACTGGCTCTGATACAGTCGGAGGACCAAAGCACCCGAAGGAAATCCGGAATCGTTATACTCTTTGGACCGCTCGTCGGTCCACTTGACCCGAAACGATACGGAAACTGCATCGTTGTCGAGCCACAAGGGAACCGATTCATTACAGCCGTAAGTCGACTCATTTTTTGGTGTTTTTCGTTCCCCTTGTTATGCTGTAGTTTTCTTTCAGACGGAACAAACTGTTGAGAATAAGGACGAACGAACATTGCTTGAGGAGCACGGATGTTGTACCACTTTCCTGCTGAAGTGGATGAGCCGATGTGGAGAAAACTACAGAACTGGAACTTTACAGATCAAGTAGTAAAGACATTGGATAGCAGGAACGCAGAGAAGAGAGTCGGAAGAAAGGCTCACGAGGTCCTCTAAAGCCGCTCGTTAGATTCATGTGTTCTCTGCTTCAATGGAATGAATATAACTTCTTCTCCAGATGTGCTATGCGCTTTTTTCCGTTGTACAATAGTTAATTGCGTGATGAGAGGAGTTGCTCTCCGTGTGTACATAGCTATTGCTTTAAGGGTGTCATAGTTTTATAGAAACCGATAAAATGTTTCTGCCACATCGCGAAGTCAGTGAGTTGAAGAAACGCCTTGGATATGCGGCTCGCTGATTAGTCCTTAGCCCTTCCCTACCACTAAAAAAATCCCTATTAAAAAAGCTGCCCTCGCTGGGGTATAGCAATGTACCCTCCATCTGATTGGTAGGACGCCCTCCCTCCGAACTGTATAACCTGCTGAATCCCCAGGCATGTAGAAGACGTCTGGGTATTTTCCACTGCTTTGTCGCACCGTAATTTCGGCCCCTATCTGCTTCCTATTTTCGCGGATTGATAGCTCTTAGCGAATTATTACATAATATGACCTCGACTACCTAGGACTGAAGTTTCGGACCGCTTAGGTGAAATTCATTTTCAAAAATCGATAAATTATTAATATCGATTGATTGATGGATTTATTCTTTTCAGCTTTAACCCAAATGTGAGCCAGAGTTTCTTTAACAGGCGGCTTAGCTCGGTCGTCTCCATTCCTCTCGAACCTGCTGCAAGTCAAAACGGGTTTCCTGCTTTGTTAGGCAACAAATCTTTGCCACTTTTCGACCACCTAGTGGCAGCAAAAGCGAAGTTCACCCATGTGCTCCTTGTTAAATGTACAAGAATACAGGGTGATCCAAAATAACGTGGACAAGATTTTTTCGTCATAACTATAAAGCAACCAACAATGCGAGAGAACGTCAGCTAAATTACAACAATACTAACAGTAGGTTGCGTCATGTTCAAGTGGTTTCGTAGTGACCTTCCTTGAATGCAGAGGGCCAAACGTTTCAAGAATTTTTCGACGATGGGCCACAGGTTGTACCTGGAAACAGATTCTGTTCACGGATGAGGAGCTGTTTACCGTGGAGCACAATCCGGTAGGATGTCGCAAAATGGTGGGATGTGATCTACAGAGGCACCAAGCACCCCTGCTATCGTCCAAAACCCACAATCTGTCATGGTTTGGGGCGGAATCTGCGCCAACGGCAAGACCCCTGGTTTTCGTGATTAAAGGAGTGAAAATCGACGAAGATGTGCACTAGCGAGACATTCTCGAGTCCGTAGTTCTTCCTTGGGTCCAGTAGCACTTCGGTGATGCCCATCGGACGTTCCAACAGGACTCTGCACCCGCACATAGCGCGAAGAGTGCGCAGGCGTGGTGCAAGGCCAATTTCCCCGACTTCATCTCGCCTTCGGAATGGCCGCCGTATTCTCCGGATCTGAATCCGATGGACTACATTGTGTGGGCGTTTTAGAGGCTAGGGTCGGCGTCAAACGCCACTGCAGTTTCACTCTGTATAGAGGTCTTGCCGAGAATCGTTGGGAAAGTTCACAGACGTCCCTTGCCAGAGGCTGCTTCAGCATGTGGAAAGTTCCTCATAGAGGATAAAGGAAAAATGACGGCGTTACTCTATCTGCTTTCAGATGCGCTACGCGTTCTACTTCTACGGGATGTTGTGGAGGATTGTTTGAACGTGTATTCGGCCATACAATAGCTTTAAGCATGGTTGAAATTGGCAATTATATAACTAACAAAACGCTTCTTAGGTTGACTGAAAGCACCTTTCTGAGCCAACCTACGGTTTCCTGGAAATCGACGGCGAAAACTGACAGAACTCCCCTTACGACCTAGACCCGACCGACCAAAGTATAATGTCGCCGCCCTATTTCAGTTTGGCTTCAGTCTGGATTAGCTGCTCAACTGTGGGTAGAGTACTAAGAACGAAAAGAAGTGCCAGCAACAGGTTTGGCAGTTTTTGCCTAGAGTCCCAAAGTTCTCCTCTGTTAGAAGAAGCCTTTCAAGACAAGGTCCTCCGGCTTAGTGTTGCATCCGCCAAAAAGAATTCTGTGGAGTAGTTGAAGATCGTTAGCCTTTCTTCTAGACTACTTCGGTGCTTTGAGTGCTAAATCCGGTCATAAACGAAACCAAAGGACGAAACCTCCTGGCAGAACTGTAGCGCACCTGCAATGACCTTACGTTTGTATGGGAAAACACGGGGTACTTATTCTGAAAGTACATGTGTCAAGCTGTAAGACATACGGTTTGCTGGCTCAAAATAGAACAGTAGAGTTTGAAAAAAACGAGACTCTGAAAAAGCGAGGTCAGCATATCCAGGTGGTCGGCCGTCTCACAATACGGGAGCTGTCACTTCTGGCACTGCGATTCGTACGACGCAGAGAAACGACAGAGAAACGCAACGGTTTCCAGAAGCTGCTGTCAGGATTTCGACACGATTTCTTACCAGGACCATCGCACAAGCGTGTGCAGTGGCAGCGATCTGTTGTTGCGAAACAGGCAGGTGACCTGGCCAGCACGACGCTGGGCACGAGGCGGCAGTCATAGCTGCGAACTCTACTTCTCACGGCAGTTGGGTGAATTCTGTGTGGTCTTACTCCATTGACTTATGCACTGTCAGTTGTAGGCAACTGCTCCTGCTTCAGCATGTGCTTCGCGGTTCAGCTGCTTCAGAGAATGGACCAACTTCGGGGATCAGCGTTGTAGGGGAATGGGGACTGCCCTCGCATCTCGTCGCTTTCCTGTGAGTCACTCTTCAACATTTTCGACATTTTCTTTGAGAAAAACCCGTCAAGCGCCATGGCTTCGCTGCAGGAGTATACACAGCATGTAGAGGAACATGCTATATAGCTCGTGTTAAGGCTTGCACACGTAACGCTAACTTGGCAGAGTTTTTGTCTCTTTAACTCTCGACCCCTTACTTTCATGGCCGATATCATAAGGGAGAATTAAAAACGTTTTGTTGTGCTGATGTGAGGAGCAAGCAAGGAACCTCAATAAGCACCCGAATCAATCTCTCAAACGCTTTCAGTCTGCCGAGAAGCACATGAGGGACGAAAACCTTAATATGAATCGCGCTCCCTTACTAGGAATGGACAAAGGAACTATTGATGGGAGGGGCGTATAGCGCAGTAGAAGAAACGGTGGTTTTCGAATGCGTCCCGAATTCATTTGACATTTGGGTCCAATCCCTATATCGCTAAGGGTGGCTAATCATTGCGTAGGCAAAATGGGCGTGGGAGTTGCCTTCACAAAATCCCGTGGAAGTGGAATGCACTGCGTATCCCAAAAAAGTGCAATAATGCCATTCTTCGTCCTTTGTTCTTTGTCTTATGTCGTCCTAACCTTCCTCTACTATGCACAGGCCGGCACTGACCTTGCCTCCAACTCTCCTTTCTCCTTTTTTTGCAAGAAATTTTCCTACTACAGAAAATATAGTGCATATGATAAGTATAGACGTATCCTGAAACTGTTGCTCAAGCTTCTGCACGAAGAAGTATGCTCCAGTCTAAAATGTGTAGCTTTGGACGGAAGCGTGGCGCAATCGTGCTATTCTCATGCATTAAGACTTCCACTTGCATGCGCTTTCATACGGGACCTAAATCACTCACTCAGCTTTACCGAGAGCAATTTTATGGCCTTTCAAACTGTGCTTATCATTTTTGAGACACCCAGTGGTAAGGTAACGGAGTTGGAAAAAGTTAAATATTGGTTTCCTCTAGTTGCTGAATAAAACGGGTGGGCTTACTGGCTAAGCCGGGACAAATCGAGTATGCCCGGACGTTATGTCGCTAGGAGACCTAAGGCGGTACATGCCGCGAAGGCGCACCACAGCCGTGCGGGGTCGTGCTTTTGCTCCTACCGTAACCGCGGCAGCCAATCAGGCACCGGCTCAGACTCACAGGCAGGGCGCATGATTGGCTGCCGCGATTGCGGTAGGAGTATGGTGCGTTTCTGCACCCTCGCGATGCGTCTTCGCGACATGTACCCCTACGGTTGCACTGATTTGCTGAATTGACCCGAAGTTTTGACTCCTCAGGAACACTCGAAGATGGAGAAGTGAAAACGGATGCTAAAAGAAAATGATAAAACGAACGTCGCCGCGTAATCTACTGTTCAGGAAGGTTTATTGAAGGAAACGGCCTCAAAATTCCTGTTACTTTGCGCTGCAACCGACTGTTCATTCCCGCATCCAGTGCTCCTTGTGTCTTGGATCCTGCGATAGTTCCGTTTCAGTGAAGAAATTTCATGGTATATGTCGCGTAGGTGAGCAGCATTGGTAAATGGGAACGCCTAAACCTATTATACCGCATGGAATGGGCATGCCATTCAGAGAGGGCATGTACAGTGTACATGTACCGGAAAATATCTCGAAATGCTGCGGCTTAAGGAGTACTGTCCCATGCAGAAGAGGACTTCCGATTTCTTCTCTAAAATATAAGCCATAAAAGTTTGATGTAGCCAGGAGGAGAAGAATTCTGCGGCTGACACAAACAGACTACATAAACTTGTTGACGCACTCTTTTTTATTAAGAGTTTTGTTTGTTACATTGTTCACTTCTGTACTTTTCGCGTTGTTTGTTCAGTTTTCCTCGCTTGTTGTTTGAAATTTTTCAACAAACAATAATTATAACAATTGTAACAACACAGAAGACATAATTTAATCACAAAAGATTAACAAGCACTTCAACGACATGGCCATGACAGCAACACGACAGATATACCTCTACAACTCGAGTCATAGCTGCTGTCAGCGCAATTAACAACAACTGATTGCAAAAGACATGAATTACAAAAAAAACTACAACGAAATGCAGAGAATGGAAATAAAATCGGTACATGTTGCATTGACGCACCCCTCGCTATACACTCCCCCACATCTGCGGTGCCTTTTCGCGACATGTATCATGAAATAAAACTATTTTTTTATTTATTTAAATACACATTTTACATTTGTTTATTTACTTAATTACTCTGTAGAAGACAGGAGTCAGTCAAAGACTGCAATACAACGAGGCAACAACATTCACAAACGGTAGACAGCTGCTAGATATCTCCGCACAGAAAACTTGTTCTTGCCGCGATGCGTTTGAAAGAATATTTGGATTCCTGGGGAGAAGTAGTCTTGCTAAGTTCAAGGTAGGCTTCACCTGCTTTAAATGAAATAAAAATTAGTTCGTACTGTGGTCTTCGGTTTAGAGAAGAAGAACATATATTGATCCTCCTTGCTATGGACTTCTCAGAGCATAAAACTATGAAAAGTTGACTGCGGGCTGCTCCTTATAAAGCTGTCAAACCATTCATAAATGGAACACTTTCCCTCTAGACACTAGACTTGATAGTTCGAAACACCTACCATATATTGTTCTAATAACCGAGCCTTGAATTTTGACGTAAAGAAAGTCTCCACGCCTTGTAAACGTTTTTCTAGTAAGTCTGATCCGGGTGTCTTCAAGTCGTGCAATATCTTTATTTTTGTGAAGAGAAAAAGCAACCGTTCCGCACTCCAAAACAGATCGAATACAGGGCTAAGGTAGAGTCATGAGCGATGCTTCATGGAGAGTGCCTTCTGGCCTACCAGCTCAAGGCCAGGGTAAGCGATTTCTTTTCGTCGATGCATTTCGAAACATTGGGCAAGAGCCAAGCCGCTTTGTTCATTACACGCTGGGCAGTTTTCTCTTTTCATTAGAATGCTCACTCCTAGTTCGTCAATGCAGGACTCCTAATGAGCTCGGTAATGATGCATTTTGCCCCGATTTATAGCGCTCCAAGACCAGAATGCACATGTTGCATTACATGACAGACTTCCTTACGAAAGAAGACGTTTCGGAGATCGCCAGGGCCGCGCAAACGCAGCCCCACACACAAAAATTTAGCTGTTGGCTAACCTCAATGAGAAGCTGCCACACAGGTCAGCCCAAGCCAAAGTGCAATGCAAGGGCCTCACTATGGGGTTCCCGCCTTGATGATCGCGAGAGTCCCCCAGCCAGGTAAGTTTATGAGCCCGCCAGCGCCGGGAAGCCGTCCAACTGCGTAGCGTAAACCAGGCGAGCAGTGGGAGCGAGACATCGACGCTGAGAATGGCCAGATGGACTGAGTGGTATTTGCGGAGGATGGAAGGAAGGGTTGACGTCTGAGGTGTCGTCTATGTTTATGCCCCATGAACCCTTAATCTTGGAATCGATCCGCGGCATGAAGGATGGTGTAATCTAGGACGCTGTTCCCTTAGCCCCCTGCTCCTGTGACTCTGACAAGTTGATGAACTGCAATAAGGAGCGAGATGGAATGAAAAACACTTCAGGATGAATTTCGTTCTCGGTCTTCCTATCCATGGAGAATGTGACAACACCTGAATGCTTATTAGAGACAATAAGCATTTCACTAAGAGAAAAGACGTCTCTTCGTCTGCATCACTGAAGTGCGTTATGATCTCTACCTTCTCATTGGGCACGATTTTCGCTTTTTGGAGGAAGTTATTACCCATCAACACTCTTCCCAGCTTGCTCTTCAGCGTGTTGTTCGTATTAAAATGTGGAAACGTTGTGAAGAGACAAGGGCGGTTACTTCGGACAATTGGATGGGCAGTTTCGCGGACCCCGCATTTTTGAATGACTCGGATCGGAATGTTCGAGTAGTGTATGCGAGAGTGATTCATTCCGATCCAATCCATTTCGCATGGCTTGATAACTTCACCCGGTCCTCCGCAAATACCAATCAGTCCCTCTGGGAGCTCTCACCATCGAAGTCTCGCTGAGCGATATCGACTTCTCCCACTGCCCGCCTGGTTTACGCCACGCAGTCGGATGGCCTTCCGGCGCTGGCCGGCTCATAAACTTACCTGGCTGGGGGACTCTCGCGATCATCAAGGCGGGAACCCCATAGTGAGGCCCTTGCATTGCACTTTGGCTTGGGCTGACCTGTGTGGCAGCTTCTCATTGAGGTTAGCCAACAGCTAAATTTTTGTGTGTGGGGCTGCGTTCGCGCGACCCTGGCAATCTCCGAAACGTCTTCAGAAGGAAGGCTGCAATGCTTCAGTTATGTGATACTCGTGCTAGGAGCGGTATAAATAGTGGCAAGAAAGCATCGTTACTGAACTCACTAGGAGTCCTGCATTGACAGACTAGAGGTGGGCATTCTAATGAAAAGCGAAAACTGCCTAGGGTGCAACGATCAGGGGCCAAATTCATCAACAAACCTGCAGGTATAATGGGCAGAGATTCCTACGATGAAGCATTCATTTCAATCCCTTATCTTGTCTCTCTCCCTTATCTTGCACCTTATACGCTGCATATACACGAGTTTAACTGTTGATGACTCCGGCCACAGATTAGTTTACCCGTTTCTCAAACTTTTGAAATGCTAGAGCTAAGGTCGCTATCATCGCTAAAGGAAACGGCTTACACCTGCTTTAAGCTTGCAGATCAGAAGACACTGGTCTTGAAGCTCCGCTCATAACGTTACCGTATCCCTCTTCAGGCTAATGATATCATGAAAGTTCTATCCGCTCCCGATTTCCGCTGTAACCCTGGGGGACTGTGGAAGTAGCTCCTTTTTGACTGTGGAAGTAGCTTCCCTTTTGCCGCCCTGATGTTGAACAAGCTGCTTCAGTGGCTCTTTGCTCCTTAACGTCTGCATCGAATCGCTAGAGATGCCATCACTCGTGTTGACGTCAGCAGTGTTGACTGTTTCAGGCATCTGAAGCTGAGGACTAGTCGTTGCTTACATGCTATCCAAAGCATCATCCAGTGAAAATCACTTTTTTACAACACAAGTCTTTTAAATGATATCAAGGGAACGTTCTAGCGATGTCTTTGGGTGAGAAACTTGGTGCTACTTGTTGGATACCACAATCAGTCCTCCTGGCATTGAGCACGCATTTGGGAATGGTATCCCTCTTCAACAAAGTGGGCTCCATTGATTCTTCTCAATTTGTCGACGTGTTGCACCGTAGAACCAGAGGTTATGGGACTAAACTCTCCTCTTCTAGACCTAAAACATCAGTTAGATGGCATTGGCAGGATCAAGCTATTCAAAGCTTATTGACGATGCTGCTGCTCGCCGTTCTCTTCCCTTATTTAAAAGGTTTCATTCACAGTCGCCACTTAGTATAGATTTCGTTCTATTTGAATGCACTACGTTAATGTTGCTTGAACTCTTCGCTTTTTAGATGTTGGTAGTATTGTAGTTGTATTCTGGGCAAATTTCTAGCGTCTGTCATGAAAATATCATAAATAATGGTAAGCATAAATTACATAATATCGTATCATAGCACACGTGGAACGACAGACAGAGACCGTTACACTCGTTGCAGGAAGGGTGTGACACGTCTTCTGAATTCCACCCATACCATCACGCGTTGCCCCAAATCCTTTGTAGTTTCTTATTGTTAGACAGCTGCAAGAATAGACGTAATAGCTTATTTAAAAAATTAGAAAAAACTCAATTAAATTTTGTTTTAAAGCCCAACAAGGCAGCAGTCATCTAGAGCATTAGAAGAAGATACACGTTCGAAAAGCTCATTTGCATGATTAATGTAAATGCTGCTTAGATGAAGCATCACAGTAAGGATATGTACGTTCTTTACAGTTTTTCCTGTATCGATTACAGATGTCTAACTTCATACAAAGAGGAAATTTGGAAGAAATTCCAATAAAAATCGCGACGGCTTCGACAAGGGCATGACGGATTCTCCCCTTTGGCACTGAAAATGGACTTTGTAGCAAGCTTTGTATCCTACTCTTCCTGAAGAACTGAGAATTTCATAAAAGGGCAAATTGTGTGCTCACTTATTGGGTTGATGAATTGAAACTTCAACGAAAGTCATACTAATGATCCCTGAAGAAAAACTATTCTCACCTTTCTAGTTTCTAGAGTCTCTAGTTGAATGTGGAAGACCTAGTTTCGATTTGGAAGATAATCAGTTGATTTCAAGTGTTAGGCTCCTTTAGGAGAGCGTCCAATTCGGTTTGGAAGGAGTCCATTTTGACGTGAACATGGCATGTATCAAAAACTTGGGTGATCGGCTGCCAAGGCTATAAAGTCGCAGATAACCGCCCATGCTTGAGCTCAACGAAACAGCCGTCTGGCAAACGCCACCGTATCCAATGCGTCGCTAGGCCTTGGTGCCCCTCGCTGTGACGGACAACGTCACACAGGTGTTATCTCAACCCATACATAATAGGACTTGGAAGCAGCCTTCTCAACTATCCCGTCCAAGCAGTTATTCGAGATTTGCCAGGGCCGCGCGAACGCAGCCCCACACACAAAAATTTAGCTGTTGGCTAACCTCAATGAGAAGCTGCCACACAGGTCAGCCCAAGCCAAAGTGCAATGCGAGGCCTCACTATGGGGTTCCCGCCTTGATGATCGCGAGAGTCCCCCAGCCAGGTAAGTTTATGATCCGTCCAGCGCCGGGAGGCCATCCGACTGCGTGGCGTAAGCCAGGCGGGCAGTGGGAGACGTCGTTATCGCTCAGCGAGACATCGATGGTGAGAGCGACCAGATGGACTGATTGGTATTTGCGGAGCACGTGGTGAAGTTATCAAGCCAGGCATAGCATTACAGGTTGAATCCGAATGAATCGTTTCCGCATATACTATTCGAATATTCCGATCCGAATCATTCAAAAATCCGGGGTCCGCGTGCGTCATCCAATTATCCGAAGTAACGCCCTTGTCTCTTCATAACGTTTCCACGTTTTAATACAAACAACACGCTGAAGAGCAAGCTGGGAAGAGTGTTGATGGGTAATAACTTTCTCCAAAAAGCGAAAATCGCGAGGATGGAAGGGAGGGGCGAAGTCTGAGGTGTCGTCTAATGGTAAGTTTATTCCCCATGAACCCTTAATCTTGGAATTGATCCGTGGTATGAAGGATGTAATCCAGAACGCTGTTCCCTGTCTCTGCTCCTGTGACTCTGACAAGTCGATGAAGACGGAATGAAAATCCCTCCAGGATGAATTTGGTTCCTGGTCTTCCTATCCGTAGAGAATATGGCGAACACCAGAATGCTTATTAGAGACGCCAAGCATCTCCTGCTTAGGAGACAAGACGTCTCTTCGTCTGCCTCACTGAAGCGCTCTATACCTTCTCACTGGGCACGATTTTCGCTTTTGGAGAAAGTTATTACCCATCAACACTCTTCCCAGCTTGCTATTCAGCGTGTTGTTCGTATTAAAATGTGGAAACCTTGTGAAGAGACAAGGGCGGTTACTTCGGATAATTGGATGGGCAGTTTCGCGGACCCCGGATTTTTGAATGACTCGGATCGGAATGTTCGAGTAGTGTAGCGAGAATGATTCATTCGGATCCAATCTATAATGCTTTGCCTGATTCGATAACTTCACCCGGTCCTCCGCAAATACCAATCAGTCCATCTGGTCGCTCTCACCATCGATGTCTCGCTGAGCGATAACGACGTCTCCCACTGCCCGCCTGGCTTACGCCACGCAGTCGGATGACCTCCCGGCGCTGGCCGGATCATAAACTTACCTGGCTGGGGGACTCTCGCGATCATCAAGGCGGGAACCCCATAGTGAGGCCCTTGCATTGCACTTTGGCTTGGGCTGACCTGTGTGGCAGCTTCTCATTGAGGTTAGCCAACAGCTAAATTTTTGTGTGTGGGGCTGCGTTCGCGCGGACCTGGCAATCTCCGAAACGATTACTAGGATGGATTCCGTGAGAGGCTCTTCCCAAATCCTTTATTACCATATACATAATCGGGAGAGGCATGAGTCACTGTCTGACGACATGTTTGCACTCTTATGTGAAGCCAACATGCACTCTTATGTGAAGCCGGCCGCGCACGCTGCGATAAAGCCTGCCGCGTCCGCTGCGTCTGCCGCATCCGCTGCGTCGGCTGCGCTGAAGCTTGCCACTTCCGCCGCGCTCAAGCCAGCCGCGGTCGCCGCGCAAAGTCCGCTGCGTCCGCTGCGCCCACCGCTTCCGAGGATGTTTACTGCTGACGGCGCATGAACTGTCGACGGTGACATGTTGATCCCATCTAATGTGTTTATGAACAGACTGCAAAAGCGATGCAAAGCAGAGAACATTGTGCGTTTGCTCTCGGTACGAGTTCACTCACCTTCACCCTCCATTTTCACTTCATTTTTGCATCCGTTCCTTACTCCATTTTCGTCTGCATTTCTGTATTTTCACACTGCCGCTGACCTTTTCCTCACCCATTTTCATTTCTGTTTCAATCTATGCACATGCTATGGACTACGTTCCTAGCGTGACCCGCCACACCCGAAGCCGGCGAGCCTGGCGTGGCGCACGTCTACCGTACGGCGCCTGCGAAGCCGGCGACGGACACTGGCGGGCTACGTTCCTAGCGTGGCCCGCCATACCCGAGGCCGGCAAGCCTGGCATGGCCCGCACGTACAGCGTACGGCGCCGGTGAAGCCGGCGAGAGACGCTGGCTGAGGAATCATCCCAAACTATGCTTGGGCTACGTTCCTAGCGTGGCCCGCCACACCCGAAGTCGGCAAGCCCTGCGTGGCCCTCATGTCCAGCGTACGGCGCCGGCGAAGCCGGCGACGGACGCTGGCTGAGGAATCATCCCTAGCTACGTTTGGACTACGTTCCTAGCGTGGCCCACCAAACCCGAAGCCGGCAAGCCTGGCGTAGCCCGCACGTCGAGCGTACGGCGACGGCGAAGCCAGCGAGGGACACTGGCGGGCTACGTTCCTAGCGTGGCCCGCCATACCCGAAGCCGGCAAGCCTGGCGTGGCCCGCACGTCGAGCGTACGGCGACGGCGAAGCCGGCGAGGGACACTGGCGGGCTACGTTCCTAGCGTGGCCCGCCATACCCGAAGCCGGCAAGCCTGGCGTGGCCCGCACGTCCAGCGTACGGCGCCGGCGAAGCCCGCGACGGGCGCTGGTCCTATTATATATGGTTCAGTTAAATCGTGTGTTACGCTGTCCGTCAGAACGAAGAGAGACCAAAGCCGGTATAGAGAAGACGTTTATTTTGATTCCAGAAGCATCAGGTTTCTTTAGAAGTGTCCAACTTGACGTGAAAGTGGTGCATAAAGTGGGCAACATGTCATGGTATTGGTGGGAGTGATATGATATAGGACTATGTAATTTTACACTTAGCTTATCGTGGTGTTGAACTCGAACCGAGATGGTACACGCTTTATTGACGACTAACGTTTCGGCAATTTCGCCTTCTTCAGAGTCTGAAAAAGTCCAGACATATGTTGAAGCTACTAGGTCAAACATCGCCACAGACCTTGCGAAATTCGAAGACCCGATGAACAACAACCCTTCCAGCTGAGAGAGACAACAACAGCCCGACACTTAGGACACCCGAGGAGACCCTTCAAGGCGAAACTAGCTAAAAGGCGAGACTGATGTATGGGGTGAGCTCTCGAGTTATATAGACGCATTCCCCCCGCCGGTTCAGCCTCGGGCTCTTGGCCAATTCGACAACGATCAATGCCGAGATTCATCGAGGGTCGAACCTGGCAGCTACTTTACACTTAGCATTACTTATGATATTTTCAAGAGAGACGCTAGAAATTTACCCAGAACACAACGACAGTACTGACAACACTAAAAAGCGAAGAGTTCAAGCAACCATAACGCAGCGTATTCAAATAAAACGAAATTTATACTAAGTGGTGACTGTGAACGGAAACCTTTTAAATGAGGGAAGAGAACAAGGAGGAGCGGAATTTTTAGTAAGCTTCGAATAAGTTAATCCTGCCAATGCCGCCTAACCATGTTTTTGGTCTAGAAAAGGACAGTTTTTAGTACCATGTCCTCTGGTTCGAGATTGTATCACTTCGACGAATTGGGTAAAACCAACCGAGACCACTTTGTGGAAAAGGAAGACCATTTCCAAATGCGTGTTCAATGCCAGAACGGATGGTGTCCAACAGTAGCACCGTCTATCCTGCCCACCGACATCGCATAGACGTTCCTTTGATATCACATCCAAAAGGCTTACTGTGGGCAACGACCACAGTAAGCCTTTTGGATGTGATATCAAAGGACGAACTCCCCTGAGATTCAGATGTTTGAGGCAGTCAACACTCCTAAGATCGATAGCATATGGTGGCGCAAGAAATCACTAGCAACTCAATGCAGGCATTAAGGAGCAAAGGAACCACTGAAGCTGCTTTTCCAACATCACAGAGGCAGTCGAAGAAGCACTTCCACAGTCGGCCCCGTACTGCAATGGGACTCGTGAGGAGACAGAATTTTCATGATATCATTAGCCTGAAGAGGAATATGGTACCGTTGTGAGCGGGCTTCAAGAACAATGTCTTCTGACCTACTAGTTTAAGGCCGATGTACGGCGTTTCCTTTAGCGACGACAGCGACCTTAGTTCCAGCATTTCAAAAGATTGAGAAAGGGGCCAATCCATCTGTGGCCGGAGTCATCCACAATGAAACCCGTGGGTGTGCGGGGTATAGGGTGCAGAGACAAGGTGAGGGATAGAGATGAATGCTTCATCGTAGGAATCTCTACCCACCATATCCGCGGGCTTGTCGTTGATGAATTTTGCCCCTGATCGTTACAGGCAGTTTTCGCTTTTCATTAGAATGCCCACCTCTAGTCTGTCGATGCAGGACTCCTAGTGAGTTCAGTAACGATGCTTTTTTGCCTCTATTTATACCGCTCCAAGCACGAGTGTCACATAACTGAAGCATTGCAGCCTTCCTTCAGAAGACGTTTCGGAGATTGCCAGGGCCGCGCGAACGCAGCCCCACACACAAAAATTTAGCTGTTGGCTAACCTCAATGAGAAGCTGCCACACAGGTCAGCCCAAGCCAAAGTGCAATGCAAGGGCCTCACTATGGGGTTCCCGCCTTGATGATCGCGAGAGTCCCCCAGCCAGGTAAGTTTATGAGGCGGCCAGCGCCGGGAGGCCATCCGACTGCGTGGCGTAAAACAGACGGGCAGTGAGAGACGTCGTTATCGCTCAGCGAGACATCGATGGTGAGAGCTACCAGATGGACTGACTGGTATTTGCGGAGGACCGGGTGAAGTTATCGAGCCAGGCAAAGCATTATAGATTGCATCCGAATGAATCATTCTCGCATACACTACTCGAACATTCCGATCCGAGTCATTCAAAGATCCGGGGTCCGCGAAACTGCCCATCCAATTATCCGAAGTAACCGCCCTTGTCTCTTCACAACGTTTCCACGGTTTAATACGAACAACACAGCAAGCTGAGAAGAGTGTTGATGGGTAACAACCTTCTCCAAAAAGCGAAAATCGTGCCCAATGAGAAGGTATAGAGCGCTTCAGTGAGGCAGACGAAGAGACGTCTCGTCTCCTAAGCAGGAGATGCTTGGCGTCTCTAATAAGCATTCTGGTGTTCGCCATATTCTCTACGGATAGGAAGACCAGGAACCAAATTCATCCTGGAGGGATTTTCATTCCGTCTTCATCGACTTGTCAGAGTCACAGGAGCAGAGACAGGGAACAGCGTTCTGGATTACATCCTTCATACCACGGATCAATTCCAAGATTAAGGGTTCATGGGGAATAAACTTACCATTAGACGACACCTCAGACTTCGCCCCTCCCTTCCATCCTCGCGATTTTCGCTTTTTGGAGAAAGTTATTACCCATCAACACTCTTCCCAGCTTGCTCTTCAGCGTGTTGTTTGTATTAAAACGTGGAAACGTTATGAAGAGACAAGGGCGTTACTTCGGATAATTGGATGACGCACGCGGACCCCGGATTTTTGAATGATTCGGATCGGAATATTCGAATAGTATATGCGGAAACGATTCATTCGGATTCAACCTGTAATGCTATGCCTGGCTTGATAACTTCACCACGTGCTCCGCAAATACCAATCAGTCCATCTGGTCGCTCTCACCATCGATGTCTCGCTGAGCGATAACGACGTCTCCCACTGCCTGCCTGGTTTACGCCGCGCAGTTGGATGGCCTCCCGGCGCTGGCCGGCTCATAAACTTACCTGGCTGGGGGACTCTCGCGATCATCAAGGCGGGAACCCCATAGTGAGGCCCTCGCATTGCACTTTGGCTTGGGCTGACCTGTGTGGCAGCTTCTCATTGAGGTTAGCCAACAGCTAAATTTTTGTGTGTGGGGCTGCGTTCGCGCGGCCCTGACAATTCTCGAATAACTGCTTGGACGTTGCCTGGGACGACTGCTCCTAAGTCATATTATGTGTGGCTCAGCTAATCCGTGTGTCACGTCCTCTGCCAGAACGAAGGGAGGCCAAAGCCAAACGACGCCTTGGATACGGTGGCCTACGTTAGGCAGTTGTTCCTTTGAGCTCAATCATCACCTGCCTAATAAGTGCCATAATTTCATAAAACTTTATTATTCGAAGAAATTTTTAGTTTAAGTTTCGTTTTAAAGCACAGCATTGAAGCGAGCATATGGCGCATTAAAAGATCATATCGCGCTTTGCACACAAAACGTTCGCTGCGACTTTAATTTGATTGGTAGTGTGAATGCCACTTACATAAACCACCAGAAGTAAGCATATTTGTGTTCTCTACAGCTGCTTTCGTTATATTGTCAACAGGTGTCAAACTCCTTGCAAGCAGAAATTCTGCTGTCAATCGAATGAAAATCAAGACGTCTAAGGTGAAAGCACGGCGCATATCTTTTTGACACAAAAAATGGCTGCCTTCCTTCTCTTTAAAACCAGCGGGTAAACCATTATTTTTCCTCGAAAAATGAGAACTTTATAAAATTTCAGACATTGTGTTCACTTAATGGGTGGGTGGATGAAAGCTTCAAAAGAATGTTACAAGAAATATTCTAACCTTTTTGAAGAGTCTCTAGTTTAATGTAGAAGAAGCTCATTTCGATCTGGATGAGTTCTCTTTAGTCTAACGTTTTAGGCGTAGTCTTATCGTTAGAAGAGTGTAAAATTTGATTTCGAAAGTGTCCCATGCGATTTGGAATACGTCAAATTCGACGTGGAAGCAGTATATGCTGGAGTATGAGGTTCTGACTTCGAACTCTTTCTTGCTCCCCCTGGTGGGGGTGGGCCGATCCCATCAGGGGCCGGATTCATCAACGACTTACCCGTGGCTATAGGGGTAGAGATACCCACGATGAAGTCTGCGTCTCTGACTCTTGCGTTATCTCTATCTGACTCTCATCTTATCTCTACCCCCTACCCCGCATACCCACGGGTTTATTTGTTGATGAAACCGGCCGCAGCAGTAGTACACTGGGCCGACCCGTGACGGGGCCCGAGCACGCCCACGACCCCGTCCGGTCTCAAAAATCAAATAACCTTAACGAGATTCATTCGAATCTCTACCGAAGGTTAATTCGATAAGAACAGAAACTAAACTTTGATCTTAGCCAAAAGGCCGAGAAGCAATACTCAGCCGGCGGCCGACCGGGTGGTCTCCCGGCGGGGCCGCGTACGCAGCGCGGGCGGCTATAGAAGTCGGCATGGACCGTACAATTTCAAGCTTTTGGGCTGACTTTTTTACAGTGAATGCTAACCATCAAATGTAAAAAATGCAAATTCTCAATGGTGCACAGAAAGTTCTGGGCGTTAAATACTTTGAACTACTTTGGATTTTTCGTTAAATTACTGATAAATAGTTATATTTCGCTAAAAAAACACTTTAGGCTGCGAACTATAATTTCAGATGGAAAAGTCAGGATAAACGTTTGTTGATTCCTCTACAACAATCCAACGACTAAATCCCATCGACCGATGGGGAGAATCCTTACAGTCCCTGAGATCCGAGATTCCTTTGTGACGAAAATGACAGGATATGTGCGTTCCACGAAATTCATTGCGGAAGTCTTCATCACTACGGCAGGAATCCGTCGCATCGAGACTGGGCTAGTCTACAAGTTTTCATGCGTCTCGCGGTCAAAGAAGCCCATTGTGGAACAAGTGGAAGGATGATTGATGACGCTAATGCCGAACTTTCGCAGAACCTGGCGACCAAAGGTGGCAAAATGACTTAGTCCATCGCCTGCAGTGCTGCAAAGCACTATGAGGTCAGCAGACCAAGTTACTCTCAGATACGAAGCAGGCTGTTAGATGGCACTCTTATGGAGACCGGGTCGAAAATGATTCATTGAACGATAGGAAAACGCTCAGCCTTGAAGGATTGAATACGAATGGAAGAAAGATAAGCGGCAGCTGCTAACCCGGTGACTAGGTGGAGAGGGGAATAATCGAGATTGTGGAGAGCTTCCGAAACTTTTCACACTCCACGTGAACTGATTGAGATACTGATGATTTCACCCCACGTCTTCACTTAGGTTAGCCGCAGGGCCAGCAGTGGTCTACTCTAATAATCAAAGGCACTGGAACAATCCTTCTGCTCCAAATGAAAACGACCTTCAGGAAGTTAAGCTACAGACTCATAAGATGTTAGAATAATTTGTTGTACAAGAAAAAGTCAATATCACTTTCCTTGAAATTTTTTAGTTTACCTGCCGCAGTAAGTTAATAAAAATCTTATTTTCCAATATTTTTTTGCATAAATATGGTTTTAAAGCGCAGAAAAGCAGCAAGCATATAGCGCATTAACAGACCAGATGGCGCTATGCTCTCAAAAAATTTGCTGGAACTTTTATTCGATTGATTGCGTAAATTGAACATAAAGTTAGATGAAGCATCAGAGAATATGCGTGCTTTCCACAGCTGTTTTTGTTGTATCGTTAACAGCTGTCAAACTTCGGACAGAAAGACTGCTACCAATCGAATAAAAATAGCGCCTTGGAGGAGGCAGTGGAGGAGGCCCTGTCAGAGAAGGTTTTACACGACCCCCAGACAAGTAACCGAGATAGGCCTTTGGAGAGCCAAAGAAATGGAGATAGCTGTCCACAAGGGGTACGCCAGCATATGGAGAGTAGTCAGAGTACCGCTTTTAATCCTAACACGGTGAGATTATGAATAAAAGCTGCCTGGTCCACTTTACAATTCCGGATTTCATACCTGCCAGCTTTGTTCCATAAATTTTCAGAAGGAAAACGGTTAAAAACTCAAAGTATACAGCGTTTCCTTCCTTCAAAGGCCATGGACCAGTCGTTAATGGAGCTGGGAAGGATTCAAGTCATTTTCCTTGAGCCTCAAGTGGCCTCTAGTCAGCGTGGAACCAGTTAAGCTGATCGTCTTGGTAGAAATGATGTTGTGTTCGGTAAAACGCCACCGATAGTGCAACGGCGTAGAGCATTCCCGCCCGGTCAGCAGGACGTCCGAGTTCGAGTTCGCCCTGACGCCAGAGTTTTGACCGCAGAAAAACATCGTTGTAAGAGCGGGGAAGAATTGTTTCTACCGATCACCCCTTGAGGAATCCATACTGTATTCGAAAATAAGGGACATGGAATAGCGTTGGTCGATCCCCGTTGGGATGCGCCACGCATTCTACGTCTACGGGAAATCGTGAACACGAGTTGAATCGTAGTTGGCCACACAATGCCTTGCTGTGGTCAGCCGATTTCCTTCCCAGACAAGTCCGGAACAATTAGTAGGGATGACTTCACCTTAAAAGCCCTACTGCCACAAAATTCTACAGTTTCTCATTACTGTCATGAAATTGCTAAGGAAGGAAACATAAAATCCTTTTTGGGATGCGCCATGCGTTCTACTCTTCTATCACATCGTGGAGGCAATTTGAATACGTATTTGGCCTATGAAATGGCTTGTGTTCACCAGCTGACGGAAAAGTCAGTGAATTACCGTTCTCAGATAAGTCTCGTACGGAAAAAAGTACAGCCTGGCACAGTTAGCGAATCTAGGCCTCACATGCAGCTTGCACTACCTCTTGAATGTGTCTCTAGGCCTCGGCCTCAATGCGTCTCCTCTTCCTTCAAACCGCATTCAAACTGTCCTACAATCACTCTTTGGGGTGAATCGCCTTGCCTGCCCGACAACGGGATTGGCTAGAGTTAAGACTGCTTTATCCAAGTGTCCAGGCCTTACGATAGTCGATCATAGAGACTACTTTTCAATCCCACTCTGCAAGCTTCCGTGACTCGCGGTTCCACACATCTTGCTTCCTGCCTGAGGGTAGTCTTTTGAGGCATGAAATATACAAAAGGATTTGGTCTTGAATATGTGGTCACGTATCCCACCAGACGCATGTCAAATCATTCCTTTTTTGATTCCTTCCACCACGGATCGCGGTCGTTGTGGTGTATGTCGAGATGGTGACAGTGAAGACCGGCCCTTCTCCACAGCGAGGAATTCAGATGCGTGGAGCTACTGTGCTGTCTAACGAGAAACTTCGGCTACTTTGAAGACCGGCATAGGCTCGTGTCTAATATTCAGCCAGAGGAAGAATCTATACTGCAGTTCAACAAAACGTTTGACTTCGTGTTGAACGAGAAAATGGAATCAGTTGCATTCGTCTGATGCTTTGGGGACTCGTGTATGTGGTCTGACCTAACGATAGGAACGAGACATCTCTACCGTACTTTTGAGACACCGAGGTCAGGTGAATTAACGGTCCGGGTGAGAGAATCTTCTGCAGAATTCAAGAATGTTAGGACAGGCTAAGAGCTGAGCCATGCATATGCATATTTCTCGAATTCTGTTAAGGAAAGAAGCAAGAATTACAGATCCGTGAGTCATCCAAATCTGGTGAAGGACGGTTCAAACGCCCACAGTCGGCCAGGTCTATCGGAGATTGCCAGGGCCGCGCTAACGCAGCCCCACACACCAAAATTTAGCTGTTGGCTAACCTCAATGAGAAGCTGCCACACAGGTCAGCCCAAGCGAAAGTGCAATGCGAGGGCCTCACTATGGGGTTCCCGCCTTAATGATCGCGAGAGTCCCCCAGCCAGGTAAGTTTATGAGCCGTCCAGCGCTGGGAGGCCGTTCATCGGCTTGGCGTAAACCAGGCGGGCCTTCGTCGTACATAATTGCTCCGCTAGTCCGAGACGCTGAGAGCTATCAGACCATGATACTGGCCCCTACGTGCAGACCGTATTTGTTCTAGGTCCGCTTCACGTTCTTTTTGCAGTTCCTTAAAAAATAAAAATTTTGTAGAATTTTAAACAGTTTCGATTTTGAAGAGTTTGTTTTGATTCCAAAAGCCTTAGGATAGCTTAGAAGGGGTGTCCAATTCGATGTGAAAATAATATATATCATATCAAGAGTACCAAACCTGCCGACTGTCCCCTATCCTTCGTTGCTAAACTCGTTGATGACGATTTACCTCAAACTTGGGTAATTAAACCCATAGTATGAAAACATCTCATATACCATATGATGTGATGAGAGCACCTTAAATGCATAATATGAGAAGCTGGCTTGAAAAAAATGAAAAGGCAATGAGATGAGCACAATACCCATTTACCATATGACTGTCTTTTATAATGTGTTTTTTGTTTGCCCAGTGCTATAATCTGATAAAGCTCGAAGCCAAATTCTATCCCACGAATCATTCCGTGGTCGCGAGAATAAGATATCTGACTCCGAACTTCTTGCAAATTTTCCTTACAAAGTCTTCAGAAAAGACCGCTTAGACAAAAAAGGTGGAGGTGTTTGCTGTTTAGCAAAAAACTCGATAAGTTTGGCTGCTGTTAGCTCACCTACTTGCCTTAAGTCCGACATTACTTGCTTTGAAGCATTTGACGCAACATACCGATCCGCATTTAGAATAATTCTAGTATATCGTCCACCAAATTCAAATGCTGATGAAGATGACTCTCTCATTGATTCAATGCTTCAGCTACTTCTCTCAAGTAATCCGTTAATAGTACTTGGAGACTTCAATATTGATTGGTCTCACTTTGAAAGGCCTAACAGCCAACATCTAGTTAAATTTAAGGAATTTTTCGAGTGCTGTAATTTAACGCAAAATGTTACGAAGCCTACTCGTGGTGGTTCAATTCTTGACATAGTTCTCACCTCAGCACCTATCCTGAAAAACATTTCGATTCTCCCGCCATTTGCGTCAGCTGATCACAACGTAGTCTGCTTCGAGATCCAAATGCCGTCAGGTAGTCAACGTGAACTTCCACTTCCAAATTTCAACAAGGCGAATTACGTTGGTTTAGAGCAATACTTCAGCTGCATAGATTGGTGGAAGGTTTTCCAAGGTTACCAAAATACTGATGACTTATATAAAAAATTCTGTCGCGTTGTCTATTCCGGGTTATCAATTCATGTGCCCTTTGATACCATGAAAATTCCAGCTCAACATTATCCTAAACACATTTTGAACCTTATGTCGCAAAAATTGCGTCTTTTCAACTCGCTGTCGAACCCACTCTTCCACCCACAGTATAAAAAAGTATGTGAAGAGTTGGACCACCACTTGAAGAGGTTTTTAGCTTACAAGGAAAAACAGGCATCGAAAACACGTAATAAGAAAGCATTGTTCTCTATAATGCGGTCTAAGCTTAAAGCTCATGCGGATCTACCTGTTCTAAAGGATGACGACGGTACCGTTTATATTAATGATAGTCAAAAAGCTGAAGCACTAGCAGGGTTTTTTGCGTCAGTTTTTTCTGAGGTGGAGAGCCCTGATAGTACTGAGCTTAACGAGGTATTCCTTCATAGAAATACTTCCGATTGTCCAGAATATCATACCGGTGAATTTGTGATACAGGCCACAGAAGTACTAAAAATAATGAAGCGACTGAAGGCTTCCACGTCAGTACCTTTTGACGGAATCCCACAAATAGTTTACAAAAAGTGTGCTCAGTCTCTTTGTAAGCCATTAGCCATAATTTTCAATGTTTCCTTGATTTACAGTGAAGTTCCTGAAATTTGGAAAGAGTCAATCATTACTGCTATTCCAAAAACTCCTAGACCAGAGTTGCTTTCTTCCTTTCGGCCGATAAGTATTATTCCGACCCCAATAAAAGTGATGGAAAGTATTGTCAGAGATAAGTTGCTGGCCTGTCTATCTAGAAGTAATTCGATTCCGTACGAACAGCATGGCTTCATGTCAGGCGCTTCTACCGCCACTCAGCTTTCTGACTGCTTATTTGATTGGAACCTTGCACTGAACAATGGAGATTCCGTTGATGTAATTTACTTCGATTTGTCCAAAGCTTTTGACAAGGTCAATCATCAAAAACTTTTGAGCAAACTATACCAAAATGGAGTTCATTTGTTCCTTCTAAAGTGGATACGTTCTTATTTAAGTGGAAGGCATATGCGCGTTAAAGTTGGTAGCTCATTTTCAAAATGCTATGATTGCAAAAGTGGAGTGCCACAGGGAGGGGTACTGTCGCCTACCCTTTTTCTTGCTTACACCTCTGACCTGCCCTCGAGGCTAGCCACAAGCTCTTATGTTAAGGTGAAGATGTATGCTGACGACATAAAGATTTATGGGGCATACAACGGTGATAACAAAACACCTGTGCACCAAGCATTAACTCAGTCCATTGGCAATATGCTGGAATGGGCTGATGCTTGGCAAATTCCGGTCAATCTGTCTAAAACAACAGTTTTCCACATTGGCAATGCCCCTTCATTGGGTTACAAAGTCAACGACTACGAGCTGCTTTCTGTGTCTGGTGTCCGCGATCTTGGCATTTTCACTGATCACGAATTGAAGTTTGAGAAGCATATCAATAATATAGTGCGAAAAGCATTCTCTATTATGCATTTGATTTGTAGAAACATAAAATGCAATGACAGCTCCGTACTGATTAGTTTATATAAGACTTATGTAATCCCTATATTGGAATACTGTTCGCAGGTTTGGAGTCCTTCCTTAAAAATGCTTCAGATCAAAATTGAGAAGGTTCAGAAGTCTTTCACTAGGATTCTATTTTGCAGATGTGTATCAAGTTCGGGTGATATGAGGGCGATCCCAAATTATCAAGAGAGACTCAAACTTTTTAACCTTAGAAGTCTTCTTTACAGACGCGTATTCAACGATTTAGTTTTTTGCTTCAAGGTCCTTAAAGGAGAGTCTCGACTTAGACCCTGTAAGTATTGGATCTTTTTGCCAACATTAGGTCATCGTAATAGCTACCGCTTCCATTATCCCACTATTAAACGAAAAAATCGTGAAAAAGTGTTCAACTCTCTTTTTTACCGAGGTGCTCGTTGGTTACAAATGTTACCTCCAGACTTTTTAGAGTTACCAAATACTGATGTTTTTCGAAAAAGGTTGAGGAAAGTAGACCTAATTTCAACATTACACCTCACTGATATCACCTAAGGGCAACATTGCGGTCCTTCCTTCTCCTTAGCCTCTAATTCATAGCTCTATCATGCCTTGGCTTCACACAAGTAAACATGTTGCTTTGGTGTATTTGTTTTCTCACGTTGTTTGTTTCTAATTCATATTCCTATTTGTTTCTATTTTTGTACTCAAATTTTTCCGTTTTTCCCTTTTCTTTCCTGCCCACCTTTGCTGCTTTTATCTTTTTCTTCAATGGCAGTTTCTGTTTGCTCTCCTATCTTACTCTAGGATATCGCGCTTTCTTCCCTCTTCCTACACCACACGTTACGCGGGTGTTGATGGAGCGATGGAGTTGACGGACCTACTAAGTTGGTATCCGGAGCCGTCTTCGATTACGACTTGCAGTGTTTGGCGGGCCACTGCTCTTCTCCATCAATAGCTCCACAAATCAACCCCTCACCCTCCTATTTTTTCTTTGCCTTGTGATAAAATATTTCGCTTCTCCTTGTTTTTTTCCTTCCAGTAGATCTTTCCCTTTCCTCCAATTAGCACGTAACGCTGTTCAGCTTTGGTTTGTTGAGGTTTCTCTTTTTTTACCATGTTGTGTTACTAATCACATTGTGTCCATGGATTTCTTGTATTCTAGAATTGTGTGCGCATTTATGTGCAAATAAATAAATAAATAAATGTTACGATGAACCCATTATCTTGTCAATCGTGAATCCGTCCTCAGGAGCACCTCCAGTTCAGGTTTGTTCGGCTTGTCTCCACCTGGAAGCAGTGCTAACGGCACTGACCAATCCCGCTGTCGGACAGGCAAGGCGTTTCACCCCAAAGAGTGATTGTAGGACAGTTTGAATGCGGTTTGAAGGAAGAGGAGACGCATTGAGGCCGAGGCCTAGAGACACATTCAAGAGGTAGTGCAAGCTGCATGTGAGGCCTAGATTCGCTAACTGTGCCAGGCTATACTTTTTTCCGTACGACACTTATCTGAGAACGGTAACTCACTGACTTTTCCGTCAGCTGGTGAACTCAAGCCATTTCATAGGCCAAATACGTATTCAAATTGCCTCCACGATGCGGTAGAAGAGTAGAGTGCATGGCGCATCCCAAAAAGGATTTTATGTTTCCTTCCTTAGCAATTTCATGACAGTAAAGAGAAACTGTAGAATTTTGTGACAGTATGGCTTTTAAGGAGAAGTTGGTTTACAATTTGATGATGCTATTTCCTCGAACATTGATTCCAAGAACTAGCAACCTTCTACTAAGACGGACCTTATACTTTATCCATTAGTTTTGTAGAGGCGCAATTATTGGAAATTAATTTTAATAATTATATTATATTAGGTTGCCCCATAAGTCTCCGCTGTTTTTAACGATTCATTGCGGATTTCGCCGGCAGTCTCTTGCATAGTGCTATATAGGTTTCGAAAGAGAATGAGTTGCTCTGTCAGACCATATATTGTAGTTCTTTTTTCATCCTGAATTTTGTCAAGTTTTAGACCGTTAAAATGAAAAGTGAAAAAGTGAAAAGTAACCATCTGCACCTCTTAGGTTTGGATTTTTTTCGCAGTTTTCCAAAGCATTTGGAAGACAATGTTCTGTACTATAAGAATACATGTCGGTTCTATTTGCTTGTTTGTCCTTTATTGATTTTTAGGCCATCAAATTGGGACGTCTGACATTTCCGTCCGAATTTTTACCGACAGCTCCTGCTCCCGGGTGGACTTTTTGCTCGGTGTTATATGTCGTTCGGAAGAGGATGTCCTGCTCAATAAAAATTTGTGTCGCGTTTATTGGCTCATGCTGATTTCTATCGAATATCAGAGGAGAAGGAGTTGTTGGTGAAGATGATTTTTCTCTTTTTGGAATTTTGTTGATCTTCGACAGAAATCAGCGTGAGCCAATAAACGCGACACAGATTCTTATTGAGCAAGACATCCCCTTCCGAACGACATGTAACACAAAGCAAAAAAAGCCAACCACAGAGTAGGAGTTTCGGTAAAATTTCGGACGGAAGAGTCTGACGTCCCAATTTGATGACCTAAAAATCGTTGAAAAACAAGCAAATAGGACCGACATGTATTCTTGTAGTACAGAACATTGTCTTCCAAATGCTTTGAAAAACTGCGAAAAAAAATCCAAACCTAAACGGAGAGAAGCAACTGTGCAAATGGTTACTTTTTCACTTTTTACTTTAACGACCTAAAAATCGACAAAATTCAGGATGAAGTAAGAAATGCAATAAACTATCTGATATACCATATCATTCTCTTTCGGAGGCTATATAGCGCTATGCAGGAGACCGCCACCGAAATCCGCAATGAATCGGTGTATAAAAACGGCGGGAACTTATGGGACAACCTAATACTAGGGTATAAAAAAAAGAACTATGTCCCAATATCATAATTTCAGTTGATGCGAGAAGGTTTCAAAAACTTTTGAAGTAGTCTCTTCTATCACATCCTGAATAGTGAAAATATCGTCGAAAATGGTAGCTCAGTCGGAGGTGGCGCCGGCTGTCGTCTATATCTCGATCAGGTCCTTGACTCGGATTTTCATCCCAAGCCAACTAAAACTTTCATCCCTACGGAATCGGTAAATTGTTCCGGACTTGTCTGGGAAGGACATCGGCTGACTACAGCAAGGCATTGTGTGGCCAACTACGATTCAACTCGTGTTCACGATTTCCCGTAGAAGTAGAATGCGTGGCGCATCCCAATGGGGATCGACCAACGCTATTCCATGTCCCTTATTTTCGAATACAGTATGGATTCCTCAAGGGGTGATCGGTAGAAACAATTCTTCCCCGCTCTTACAACGATGTTTTTCTGCTGTCAGAACTCTGGCGTCAGGGCGAACTCGAACTCGGACGTCGTGCTGACCGGGCGGGAATGCTCTACGCCGTTGCACTGTCGGTGGCGTTTTATCGAACACAACATCATTTCTACCAAGACGATCAGCTTAACTGGTTCCACGCTGACTAGAGGCCACTAGAGGCTCAAGGAAAATGACTTGAATCCTTCCCAGCTCCATTAACGACTGGTCCATGACCTTTGAGGGAAGGAAACGCTGTATGCTTTGAGTTTTTAACCGTTTTCCGTCTGAAAATTTATGGAACAAAGCTTGCAGGTATGAAATCCGGAAATGTAAAGTGGACCAGGCAGCTTTTATTCATAATCTCACCGGGTAAGGATTAAAAGCGGTACTCTGACTACTCTCCATATGCTGCCGTACCCCTTGTGGACAGCTATCTCCATTTCTTTGGCTCTCCAAAGGCCTATCTCGGTTACTTGTCTGGGGGTCGTGTAGAACCTTCTCTGACAAGGCCTCCTCCAAGGCGCTATTTTTATTCGACTGATAGCAGTCTTTCTGTCCGAAGTTTGACAGCTGTTAACGATACAACAAAAACGGCTGTAGAAAGCATGCATATTCTCTGATGCTTCATCTAACTTTGTGCTCAATTTACGCCATCAATCGAATAAAAGCTGCAGCGAATTTTTTGAGTGCATAGCGCCATCTGGTCTGTTAACGCGCTATATGCTTGCTGCTTTGCTGCGCTTTAAAACAATATTTAAGCAAAAATAAAATCCTGGAAAATAAAATTTTTATTAATTTACTGCGGCAGGTAAAATAAAAAATTTCAAAGAAAGTGATATTGTCTTTTTCTTGTACAACAAATTATTCTAACCATCTTATGAGTCTGTAGCTTAACTTCCTGAAGGTCGTTTTCATCTGGAGGAGTTCGCTTTGATTTCAAAAGTCTTAAAGCCATCTTAGAAGAGTCCCCAATTTGATTTGGAAAGAGTCAAATTCGACATGAAAATGGTAGATCTTCGTTGCTGCACAGTCTTTGGATTCTTTTCTCATACTCTGATTTCAGAAGCGAAGCAGTCACAGAAAACCACCACGTCTACGCCTCCAAGTCCATCTACCGGTTGTGGTTCTAGCGCAGGTGCTGGCAAATCAGCTGCGAACAAAGAACGGCCTAAGGACCAGCGGAGAGCACAAGTGTTGAACAGAAAGACCACAAAGAACGAGCCATGCGACCCGCCAGTGGCCACCCAGAAGGCTGCACCCTCGAAACCGCTGCCAAAGCGGCCGCTGCTCAGCCTCCTGTTGATCAGCATGACGCACGTGAAGTTTCGCCGGGAGAAGTCATTGAGGATCTGGACTGTCGGAGTGAGCGTTGCCGTGGAAAGACAGACGCGCCATCGAAGCAGGCCGTTCCAGTCACCAAAAGCACATCCCGCTCCAGCTCATCAACAAAGAAGATTCAGAATTCACCACCTTCAAAGGAGGCTGTGAAGGATCCAGTAGCTGCCAAGAAGGATCTCGCCACCGGCGTCAAAGAGCCATCGTTATCAGCTTCTCCACCCAAACCTGAGGGTGCTAAAAGAACGGCTAGTGCCCCGCTCTCGTCGACGAAGCAGGGAACGGTAGTTGTAACAATGCCTGAGAATCCGTCGCGGAAGAAGGGCGCCTAGTCCAACGTCAAAATTCCCGCACCTTCAACTCGCCATCCAAAGCATCCAAAGCTCGTCCTCATGTCGCTCAACAGCGTAAGGTTCAGGCATCGTCGTCATCACGGAAACCTCAGAATTCAGCTTCTGCTAATGGCACCACGAATGCCGCAGAAGTCGCTAAGAAGGATCGTGCAAGAGAGCACGTTAAGCAGCAGCCATCGTCGGGGGCAGAAGTGGCTGCGAGCTCTTGGTTCAAGCTTAGTGATAGTGGTCTGAAGGAGGACTCGCCTGACAGCAAAGTCTCGTCAGCCGCAGGTCCATCTTCCAATCTCCAAACGACCGAAGCCTCTACACAGAACGACGCTTTTTATAAGTAATCGTGGACAGAATCCTTCGGCAAGAGATTTGACACTTTTGAGAAGGCTCTTAGTGAGCTGGGATTGAGTGGTCTGCGCTCAGACAAATCTTCTGTGTCCTGGAAGAAATACTTGAAAAAGGAGAAAGCGCTCCTAAAGAAATTGGATCGAAAGGCGTTCTTCGAGTCTATGGAGCAGTACGAGAACGAACGCGCGGTATGGCAGAAGTGTTTGGTGGAGGAGATGGCGAAGTATGAGATGGAGCCTCTTACTTCGCCATCTCCTCCAACGTTAGGTGACCTCGAAACGTCAGTCTTGAGGTAATCGAGGTCACCTAACGCTAACCTAGCGGTCGCCTATCCGCAGGACATTGTAGAGGTGGCCGGCGCGTAGGCCTAATCCTAACCTGAGGGAAAACACCTGGGGGGAGCGGAAGGAACTGAGTTGGCGCGAGTGCAGAGGTGCTAATTACTATTATTCTTTATAAAAGCATCGGTGGCGACGTGTCTCCCACTCGATAACATGGCTAAATCCATTTCTCAGGTACGTTCCAAGCTGCCCCTTCGAATATTGGTGTGGGATATACTAACACTGACGCTTTTAGGATATCATAGAATGCACATCACTTGCAGATAAAAGGGAGCGATTCTTAGAGCTCCTCGAGTTCGACTTGAACACATACGAAATTGCAAAAGGTACGTTCAATCAAGTCAATTAAGTCTACTAAAATTCTAGATGACCACATTTTTAGAGGCGGATGTGTTCAAAAAGAAGACGTTGGTCTTCGTAACACGGAAGTTGTTCGCTGACACGCTTGGTGAAATTGACTCGTCACCAATAACATCGGGCAATGTGTTTCGTTCGCTGAACAATCGCACACAAGTGATTGGGCCTGTGGCAGACGCGGCACATGGAGTATTCGAGGATTCCTAGAGGCATACTGTAGAGGCCGCACTCTGCTCTTAGGCGAAGAGGTAGTTCAGCATTTTGGGAGTATGAAAAATCGTGTGAATACAAAGTGACCATTTAGCGAAAGCTCGATGTGATCGTCGGCCAAGATCTCAGCAGAAAGTCTTCTGATCTCGCTCGTCTTCTGCACATTGCCCGATGCGATGCCTATGAGAACGGCAATCCTGCGGTACTGGCTCTGATACAGTCGGAGGACCAAAGCACCCGAAGGAAATCCGGAATCGTTATACTCTTTGGACCGCTCGTCGGTCCACTTGACCCGAAACGATACGGAAACTGCATCGTTGTCGAGCCACAAGGGAACCGATTCATTACAGCCGTAAGTCGACTAATTTTTTGGTGTTTTTCGTTCCCCTTGTTATGCTGTAGTTTTCTTTCAGACGGAACAAACTGTTGAGAATAAGGACGAACGAACATTGCTTGAGGAGCACGGATGTTGTACCACTTTCCTGCTGAAGTGGATGAGCCGATGTGGAGAAAACTACAGAACTGGAACTTTACAGATCAAGTAGTAAAGACATTGGATAGCAGGAACGCAGAGAAGAGAGTCGGAAGAAAGGCTCACGAGGTCCTCTAAAGCCGCTCGTTAGATTCATGTGTTCTCTGCTTCAATGGAATGAATATAACTTCTTCTCCAGATGTGCTATGCGCTTTTTTCCGTTGTACAATAGTTAATTGCGTGATGAGAGGAGTTGCTCTCCGTGTGTACATAGCTATTGCTTTAAGGGTGTCATAGTTTTATAGAAACCGATAAAATGTTTCTGCCACATCGCGAAGTCAGTGAGTTGAAGAAACGCCTTGGATATGCGGCTCGCTGATTAGTCCTTAGCCCTTCCCTACCACTAAAAAAATCCCTATTAAAAAAGCTGCCCTCGCTGGGGTATAGCAATGTACCCTCCATCTGATTGGTAGGACGCCCTCCCTCCGAACTGTATAACCTGCTGAATCCCCAGGCATGTAGAAGACGTCTGGGTATTTTCCACTGCTTTGTCGCACCGTAATTTCGGCCCCTATCTGCTTCCTATTTTCGCGGATTGATAGCTCTTAGCGAATTATTACATAATATGACCTCGACTACCTAGGACTGAAGTTTCGGACCGCTTAGGTGAAATTCATTTTCAAAAATCGATAAATTATTAATATCGATTGATTGATGGATTTATTCTTTTCAGCTTTAACCCAAATGTGAGCCAGAGTTTCTTTAACAGGCGGCTTAGCTCGGTCGTCTCCATTCCTCTCGAACCTGCTGCAAGTCAAAACGGGTTTCTTGCTTTGTTAGGCAACAAATCTTTGCCATTTCTCGACCACCTAGTGGCAGCAAAAGCGAAGTTCACCCATGTGCTCCTTGTTAAATGCACAAGAATACAGGGTGAACCAAAATAACGTGGACAAGATTTTTTCGTCATAACTATAAAGCAACCAACAATGCGAGAAAACGTCAGCTGAATTACAACAATACAAACATTAGGTTACGTCATGTTCAAGTGGTTTCGTAGTGGCCTTCCTTGGAGCGGATGCAGAGGGCCAAACGTTTCAAGAATTTCTCGACGATGGGCCACAGGTTGTGCCTGGAAACAGATTCTGTTCACGGATGAGGAGCTGTTCACCGTGGAGCAGGCGCACAATCCGGTAGGATGTCGCAAAATGGTGGGATGTGATCTACAGAGGCACAAAGCACCCGTGCTATCGTCCAAAACCCACAATCTGTCATGGTTTGGGGCGGAATCTGCGCCAACGGCAAGACCCCTGGTTTTCGTGGATAAAGGAGTGAAAATCGACGAAGATTTGCACTAGCGAGACACTCTCGAGTCCGTAGTTCTTCATTGGGTCCAGTAACACTTCGGTGATGCCCACCGGACGTTCCAACAGGACTCTGCACCCGCACATAGTGCGAAGAGTGCGCAGGCGTGGTGTAAGGTCAATTTCCCCGACTTCATCTCGCCTTCGGAATGGCCGCCGTATTCTCCGGATCTGAATCCGATGGACTACAGTGTGTGGGGTATTTTAGAGGCTAGGGTCGGCGTCAAACGCCACTGCAGTTTCACTCTGTATAGAGGTCTTGCCGAGAATCCCACTGCAGTTCCACTCTGTATAGAGGTCTTGCCGAGAACCTTGAAGAGAATCGTTGGGAAAGTTCACAGAGTTCCTTGCCAGAGGCTGCTTCAGCATGTGGAAAGTTCTTCATAGAGGATAAAGGAAAAATGACGGCGTTACTCTATCTGCTTTCGGATGCGCTACGCGTTCTACTTCTGCGGGATGTTGTGGAGGATTGTTTGAACGTGTATTCGGCCATACAATAGCTTATGGTGGCCAGCCGATGTACAAGTCAGCGCCTTATCCTTCCCAGGCATGGTATCATTTCACCGACCTCGGAAGGATGGAAGGATTGATTGCCCTGGGCGGGAAATTGGAACCAAGAACCTGGTATCTGATGCACGCGTGAGCCGTCACCTCCTCCGACTGCGCTACACGCGCTCTAAAGTTCTTCGTAGGATCGCGTATTGTACGTTGCAAACTAAGTGAGCCTGACTGCTGAGTGACGCTTTTTATTTTTATTATTATTATAGAGAGGTCGTGGGCGCCGTTTGAAGGCGTCTTTTGGTACAGAACGGCTACCTTTAAGCATGGTTGAAATTGGCAATTATATAACTAACAAAACGCTTCTTAGGTTGACTGAAAGCACCTTTCTGAGCCAACCTGCGGTTTCCTGAAAATCGACGGCGAAAACTGACAGAACTCCCCTTACGACCTAGACCCGACCGACCAAAGTATAATGTCGCCGCCCTATTTCAGTTTGGCTTCAGTTTGGATTAGCTGCTCAAATGTGGGTAGAGTACTAAGAACGAAAAGAAGTGCCAGCAACAGGTTTCAGCAGTTTACGCCTAGAGTCCTCACAGTTCTCCTCTGTTAGAAGAAGCCCTTCAAAACAAGGTCCTCCGGCTTAGTGTCGCATCCGCCAAAAAGATTTCTGTGGAGTAGTTGATGATCGTTAGCCTTTCTTCTAGACTACTTCGGTGCTTTGAGTGCTAAATCCGGTCATAAACGAAACCAAAGGACGAAACCTCCTGGCAGAACTGTATCGCACCTGCAATGACCTTACGTTTGTAAGGGGAGAAACACGGGGTACTTATTCTGAAAGTACATGTGTCCAGCTGTAAGACATACGGTTTGCTGGCTCAAAATAAAACAGTAGAGTTTGAAAAAAACGAGACTCTGAAAAAGCGAGGTCAGCATATCCAGGTGGTCGGCCGTCTCACAATACGGGAGCTGTCACTTCTGGCACTGCGATTCGTACGACGCAGAGAAACGACAGAGAAACGCAACGGTTTCCAGAAGCTGCTGTCAGGATTTCGACACGATTTCTTACCAGGACCACCGCACAAGGGTGTGCAGTGGCAGCGATCTGTTGTCGCGAAACAGGCAGGTGACCTGGCCAGCACGACGCTGGGCACGAGGCGGCAGTCATAGCTGCGCATTCTACTTCTCACGTCGGTTGGGTGAGTTCTGTGTGGTCTTACTCCATTGACTTATGCACTGTCAGTTGTAGGCAACTGCTCCTGCTTCAGCATGTGCTTCGCGGTTCAGCTGCTTCAGAGAATGGACCAACTTCGGGGTTCAGCGTCGTAGGGGAATGGGGACTGCCCTCGGATCTCGTCGCGTTCCTGTGAGTCACTCTTCAACATTTTCGACATTTTCTTTGAGAAAAACCCTGTCAAGCGCCATGGCTTCGCTGCAGGAGTATACAGAGTATGTAGAGGAATGCGCTATATAGCTCTTGTTAAGGCTTGCACACGTAACGCTACCTTGGAAGGGTTTTTGTCTCTTTAACTCTCGAGCCATTGCTATCATGGCGGATATCATAAGGGAGAATTAAAAACGTTTTGTTGTGCTGATGTGGGGAGCAAGCAGGGAACCTCAATAAGCACCTGAATCAATCTCTCACATGCTTTCAGTCTGCCGAGAAGCACATGAGGGACGAAAACCTTAATATGAATCGCGCTCCCTTACTCGGAATGGACAAAGCAACTATTGATGGGAGGGGCGTATAGCGCAGTAGAAGAAACGGTGGTTTTCGAATGCGTCCCGAATTCATTTGACATTTGGGTCCAATCCCTATATCGCTAAGGGTGGCTAATCATTGTGTAGGCAAAATGGGCGTGGGAGTTGCCTTCACAAAATCCCGTGGAAGTGGAATGCACTGCGTATCCCAAAAAAGTGCAATAATGCCATTCCTCGTCCTTTGTTCTTTGTCTTATGTCGTCCTAACCTTCCTCTACTATGCACAGGCCGGCACTGACCTTGCCTCCAACTCTCCTTTCTCTTTTTTTGCACGAAATTTTCCTACTACAGAAAATATAGTGCATATGATAAGTATAGACGTATCCTGAAACTGTTGCTCAAGCTTCTGCACGAAGAAGTATGCTCCAGTCTAAAATGTGTAGCTTTGGACGGAAGCGTGGCGCAATCGTGCTATTCTCATGCATTAAGACTTCCACTTGCATGCGCTTTCATACGGGACCTAAATCACTCACTCAGCTTTACCGAGAGCAATTTTATGGCCTTTCAAACTGTGCTTATCATTTTTGAGACACCCAGTGGTAAGGTAACAGAGTTGAAAAAGTTAAATAGTGGTTTCCTCTAGTTGCTGAATAAAACGGGTGGACTTACTGGCTAAGCCGGGACAAATCGAGTATGCCCGGACGTTATGCCGCTAGGAGACCTAAGGCGGTACATGCCGCGAAGGCGCACCACAGCCGTGCGGGGTCGTGCCTTTGCTCCTACCGTAACCGCGGCAGCCAATCAGGCACCGGCTCAGACTCACAAGCAGGGCGCATGATTGGCTGCCGCGATTGTGGTAGGAGTAACGGTGCGTTTCTGCACCCTCGCGATGCGTCTTCGCGACCTGTACCCCTATTGACATCGGAAGACATACTATACCCATGACACAGTGAAGTGCGGTGACTAGCCTGTGGACTAGCCGGCGGATTTTCCTTCCTTCCAGAAGAAGTCTCTTTCGATTTAGCCAACTTGAAGGATTTGAGGGACTTCTAGCTGTTGATATCAAGGACCGAACCCAAGTGTCTAGGCCATGGCGGATAAGAGAACGGAATCCTTCACTGAATACACTACATGTGCCCAATTGGTTCAAATATTGTAGAAATGCAGCCCATGGAATTGATAAGGCACCTCCCACTCTATCTCATAGCAATCACTTAACCGTAACACAGGGGGACTTTAAGAATTTGCGTGCTATTTTATTTGCCACGTGGACGCAACGAGGGGGGTTCGGGAACGTGTCGTTGCTTCTACCGTAACAATGGCAGACAATCAGGTGCAGCGACCAGGCTCAGCCGCACACCGCGATTATGGTAAGGCTGACCTTTGTGGCAGCTTCTCATTGATTTGATTTGTCACGAGGACGCAATGCGGGGGTTCGGAAACGTGTCGTTACTTCTACCATAACGATAGCGGCCAATCGGCCCATGGAATTAAAAAAAAACCAAAAACCAAAAAAACAACCTTAGCTAGAGTAAAGCTTCATAGATTTTTAAAGAACAAGAAGGTGAGCTTGTTCCGGTGTGCCACTTTTTGAGGCTACTGCAGACGTGGCATCGGCAAATACGTTTTACCTGAAGTTTCTCAAAAACTGTTACATGGGTTTCGCGTACGGTTGCACTGATTTGCTGAATTGACCCGAAGTTTTGACTCCTCAGGAACACTCGAAGATGGAGAAGTGAAAACGGATGCTAAAAGAAAATGATAAAAAGAACGTCGCCGCGTAATCTACAGTTCAGGAAGGTTTATTGAAGGAAACGGCCTCAAAATTCCTGTTACTTTGCGGTGCAATCGACTGTTCATTCCCGCATCCAGTACTCCTTGTGTCTTGGATCCCGTGATAGTTCCGTTTCAGTGAAGAAATTTCATTCTTTAGCGGAAGCAGCGCGGTTTCCTACAGTTTTTCAGTTGGCATTAAAACCTCGACTTCAAGTCTCCTAGGGAATCGGAGCAACCAAAATTGGTAGTCGGCAGTCGAAGCTGATTAACTGACAAATTAGAGGGATATAATAGCTGTGAAGGTATATGTCGCGTAGGTGAGCAGCATTGGTAAATGGGAACGCCTAAACCTATTATACCGCATGCAATGGGCATGCCATTCAGAGAGGGCATGTACAGTTGGTACCCTGATGGCCTGACATATGTTCGACCTGTGCTCTGTTTGGTTACTATTTGCTGGCGCGCTCCCACCTACCAACGCTGCTCACCTACGCGACATGTACCGGAAAATATCTCGAAATGCTGCGGCTTGAGGAGTACTGTCCCATGCAGAAGAGGACATCCGATTTCTTCTCTAAAATATAAGCCATAAAAGTTTGATGTAGCCAGGAGGAGAAGAATTTTGCGGCTGACACAAACAGACTACATAAACTTGTTGACGCACTCTTTTTTATTAAGAGTTTTGTTTGTTACATTGTTCACTTCTGTACTTTTCGCATTGTTTGTTCAGTTTTCCTCGCTTGTTGTTTGGAATTTTTCAACAAACAATAATTATAACAATTGTAACAACACAGAAGACATAATTTAATCACAAAAGATTAACAAGCACTTCAACGACATGGCCATGACAGCAACACGACAGATATACCTCTACAACTCGAGTCATAGCTGCTGTCAGCGCAATTAACAACAACTGATTGCAAAAGAAAACCAATACAACTACAACGAAATGCAGAGAATGGAAATAAAATCGGTACCTGTTGCATTGACGCACCCCTCGCTGTACACTCCCCCACATCTGCGGTGTGTTTTCGCGACATGTGTCATGAATTTACAAGGGATTGCAACGTATAAAACTATTTATTTGTTTCTTTATTTAAATACACATTTTACATTTGTTTATTTACTTAATTACTCCGTAGAAGACAGGCGTCAGTCAAAGACTGCAATACAACGAGGCAACAACATTCACAAACGGTAGACAGCTCCTAGATAACTACGCACAGAAAACTTGTTCTTGCCGCGATGCGTTTGAAAGAATATTTGGATTCCTGGGGAGAAGTAGTCTTGCTAAGTTCAAGGTAGGCTTCACCTGCTTTAAATGAAATAAAAATTAGTTCGTACTGTGGTCTTCGGTTTAGAGAAGAAGAACATATATTGATCCTCCTTGCTATGGACTTCTCAGAGCATAAAACTATGAAAAGTTGACTGCGGGCTGCTCGTTATAAAGCTGTCAAACCATTCATAAATGGAACACTTTCCCTCTAGACACTAGACTTGATAGTTCGAAACACCTACCATATATTGTTCTAATAACCGCGCCTTGAATTTTGACGTAAAGAAAGTCTCCACGCCTTGTAAACGTTTTTCTAGTAAGTCTGATCCGGATGTCTTCAAATCGTGCAATATCTTTATTTTTGTGAAGAGAAAAAGCAACCGTTCCGCACTCCAAAACAGATCGAATACAGGGCTAAGGTAGAGTCATGAGCGATGCTTCATGGAGAGTGCCTTCTGGCCTACCAGCTCAAGGCCAGGGTAAGCGATTTCTTTTCGTCGATGCATTTCGAAACATTGGGCAACGGCCAAAAGATTCTGGTCGTCACACCCTGGGCAGTTTTCGCTTTTCATTAGAATGCCCACGTCTAGTTTGTTAAAGCAGGACTCCTAATGACTTCGGTAATGATGAATTTTGCCCAGATTTATAGCGCTCCAAGACCAGAATGCACATGTTGCATTACATGACAGACTTCCTTAAGAAAGAAGACGTTTCGGAGATCGCCAGGGCCGCGCGAACGCAGCCCCACACACAAAAATTTAGCTGTTGGCTAACCTCAATGAGAAGCTGCCACACAGGTCAGCCCAGGCCAAAGTGCAATGCAAGGGCCTCACTATGGGGTTCCCGCCTTGATGATCGCGAGAGTCCCCCAGCCAGGTAAGTTTATGAGCCGGCCAGCGCCGGGAGGCCATCCAACTGCGCGGCGTAACCCAGGCGGGCGGACGGAGAGATCGTTATCGCTCTGCGAGTCATCGACGCTGAGAGCGACCAGATGGACTGATTGGTCTTTACAGAGGATGGAGGGAATGACTGATTGGTCTTTACGGAGGATGGAGGGAATGACGTCCGCAGTTTCATGTCTGAATCCCCTATGATCTCTTCATACACGGATGAGGGGTTCATGGTCCTGATTCTCGGACCTCATTCGTAGAATGAAGGGTGTAATCCAGGACGCCGTTCCCCGTGTCCCTGCCCCTGTGACTCTGACAAGTCGATGTACAGCAGTATGGTAGGAGCAAGACGATTGAATAACAAACTCAAGGATGAATACGGTCCATGAACTTCCCATCCACAGAGAAAACGACGAACGCCTGAATGCTCATCAGAGGCGCTAAGCATTTCCTGCTTACAGGACGAGAAGTCTCCCTATTTGCATAAATTCGGAGCTTCCACATTTCAGTCGCCGCGTCCCCTGAAGGAGCCGTTAAGAGACGATGATCTTCCTTAATAGTGGTCGATCACCTTCCCTGTACGCGAAACCACTGTTCTCAATTCGCTGTTGAATTCGCAAGAGACACATTCGCGTCGCTCATCATTTATCCAGGGCCGGCATCCTTCAGATCCGCAAAATCTCTCGGCCGAGTTCGATGTCGACCACAGTTTGAGCTGACCATGGGACCTCTTGTAATGGCAAGCACGCGGCAACGCTGCCGCCTCGATATCGCTAGACCGGCCTGTTTGGTACGCCATGTCGTGAACATGGGCAGCATTGTGTGGCGGGAGCGGCATGTCCGTCAAATCGCATCAAATTGGGGTGTCATTAAGAGAATGCTTGTACGGTCAGTATTCTGACTGACTAGAGTGTGTCTGGCTGGTGCTCTGCTTGGTTATGTTTGGCTGACGCGCCACCAACTCCCAATGCTGTCTATTTTCGCGACATGAACCGGCTATTTAAACGAGCAGCAGCAGCAAAGTTTCTGTTGTCACTCTAAAACATTGAGCTGAGTCCGGTGATTCTTCGGATTCTTAGGTCAGAAATACACGGTCTGTCGCTGTCCTTGAATTTTCTTTCCAAATCGACTGAATGCATCGAGTTGATAGACCTTGAATTTGAGAAACCCGTCGAGATGCTACGCGTTCATGGAAACTTCAAGTAATCTAAACGAAGAGTTCGCGACAAGGTGTTGATGTTGTGGTTACTACATATAAGGACTGTTGAGGTTAGGAGCAGTTCGCCAACAGAACAGCTGTCGGAAGCCCGTATTCGAAACGTGTCCGAATAGGAGCCCGTACGCTGGACGTGCGGGCCACGCCAGGCTTGCCGGCTTCGGATGTGGCGGGCCACGCTAGGAACGTAGCCCAAACATAGTTTGGGATGATTCCTCAGCCAGCTTCCGTCGCCGGCTTCGCCGTCGCCGTACGCTGGACGTGCGGGCCACGCCAGGCTTGCCGGCTTCGCCGGCTTCGGATGTGGCGGGCCACGCTAGGAACGTAGCCCAAACAAAGTTTGGGATGCTTCCTCAGCCAGCTTCCGTCGCCGGCTTCGCCGTCGCCGTACGCTAGACGTGCGCCACGCCAGGCTCGCCGGCTTCGGGTGTGGCGGGCCACGCTAGGAACGTAGTCCAAACGTAGCTAGGGATGATTCCTCAGCCAGTGTCCGTCGCCGGCTTCGCCGGCGCCGTACGCTGGACGTGCGGGCCACGCCAGGCTTGCCGGCTTCGCCGGCTACGGGTGTGGCGGGCCACGCTAGGAACGCAGCCCAAAACAAAGTTTGGGATGCTTGTTCAGCCAGCGTTTCTCGCCGGCTTCGCCGGTGCCGTACGCTGGACGTGCGGGCCACGCCAGGCTTGCCGGCTTCGGATGTGGCGGGCCACGCTAGGAACGTAGCCCAAACATAGTTTGGGATGATTCCTCAGCCAGCTTCCGTCGCCGGCTTCGCCGTCGCCGTACGCTAGACGTGCGCCACGCCAGGCTCGCCGGCTTCGGGTGTGGCGGGTCACGCTAGAAACGTAGTCCATAGCATGTGTATAGGTTGAAACAGAAATGAAAATGGTTGAGGAAAAGGTCAGCGGCAGTGTGAAAATACAGAAATGCAGACGAAAATGGAGTAAGGGACGGATGCAAAAATGAAGTGAAAATGGAGGGTGAAGGTGAGTGAACCCGTACCGAGAGCAATCGCACAATGTTCTCTGCTTTGCATCCCTTTGGCAGTCTGTTCATAAACACATTAGATGGGATCAACATGCCACCATCGACAGTTCATGCGCCGTCAGCAGTAAACATCCTCGGAAACGGTGGGCGCAGCCGACGCAGCGGACGTAGCGGTCCCGATTATATATGGTATACCCAGTATCTCAAGGTACTAAGGGCTTCCGGCCTTCCACTCGATGGATGCGTCGAAACCACAATTTTTGGACCGCCTTCCCGGGGAATCCGGGAGGGCAACAGTGAATGGAATGAGGGGTTACCTCCTGGTCGCCCTCAGATTGGTGCGACCACCACGTGTGCCCACGAACTCATGCCTTCCACAGTCGGAGCTATCCCTGGAGGACTGTGTCATCTCTGCGCACCACACGGTTACTGTTCGTGACGTCTAAGCAGTTGAGCTGCAAGCAGTACGGTTACTGCGAACAAATTCTTGGATTCTGGTGATGAAGACAATCGGTCTTAGCAACTACTGGGCGGGTAGAGAAAAACTGAAATTCTTGACGCAGTCAAATGTAGAGCTGCAGTCGGCAACAGCATTTGCTCAGGGCAGATTCCGACGCATTTGAGGAATAAATTTCCTGTTTTCCCTGGCGTTCTCTGAAGCCGGGAAGATAATTCGACGTGTGGCATTATCCCGCCATCCTTCCAATAGCACGAGGCTGCGGCTGCCGAAGAATGCTGCACTCAAAGGCACGTCCTCCCTGTTAATTCTATTGACGGTGTTTACTTCGGTCAAGAATGGTTTACGGCTTTATTCCGGTGTACGTTTCGGCCCTCACTCTATGACGCTGAGGTGTCGTTTTAGATCTTTTCGCATTGTAAATGTATTTCAAGAATGAGTGAGAGTTCGGGTGGGGGGGGGGCATTTTACCCAAATTTGATTCCATTTTTCCGTGCATTGAAGAAGACAATGCGGAGACGCAGGCCGGAATAAGGCTAACAATCTTGGTGGAGAATAAACATCGCCATCCAATGTAACAAGAATCGGGTGAACATTCTTCGAGAGACGCACGTGGGATATCCCACAAGATGTACCAGCACGCCCGAATGACTACTTGGCATAACTGATCGGCAGTAGGACTGCCCTGCTCCATGTACTCATCCAGCCGGGTTGCCTAAGCGCGACATGGCGGACCTCCTAGCATGTCCTGTGCAGCCCACCCTTCCTTCTCTGCCATCAGGAGCATCGCCAGACGAGAGAGACTAGGGTCCCAGCAGTTTCGAAAATTCTTCGCCAGCAGCCGAAATCGGGTGTGCTGAGCGCACTCACCGAACCCGCGCCGCATACGCGGCCCCGCCGGGAGACCACCCGGTCGGCCGCCGGCTGAGTATCGCTTCTCGGCCTTTTGGCTAAGATCAAAGTTTAGTTTCTGTTCTTATCGAATTAACCTTCGATAGAGATTCGAATGAATCTCGTTGAGGTTATTTGATTTTTGAGACCGGAAGGGGTCGTGGGCTTGCTCGCGCCCCGTCACGGGTCGGCCCAGCGTTGCACTGCTGCTGGCATCGGCCCACCCCCACGGGGGAAACAGAAGGAGAACATCCGGGGTCCGGTCTCCGCTGTGGATACACGGTCAGAAAATGTAAATTACGGAAGGTATAGGACGTGATAGAGAAGCAACAACGGTTCGCACACAACTTCGAAACCCTTACATCGAATCAGCAAAGCACAGAACTACGGAAGAGTAGTCCGGAGCTAACCAATACACCTAAAGGAACGTGCTGAAGGAGAGGGATCTCGTACGTTTCGAAGACGCCTGAATTAATGGAGATGTTCTGCGAAAGTTCCAGGGGGCTACGGACTCTGCTCGCAAGAAACCAGTGGCGAACATCGGCAGGGATGGGTTACTCGGGGAGTAGCCGCACAAAGCGGTTGGACACCCCTTTCTAGAGCTACACCCTCAAGTCCTCGAAACAGAATGGAACTTGAGCCACGCTCTGCCCATCGTATCGGTTGTTCTTCGCGAGTTGGGTGAAGAGGGCGTTTCTCAAAATACCACCGCGGAATCATTTCGGTGAAGGGTACGCGGCGCATTTCAGCGTAGATGAGGCGTGACACCTTCACTGGTTCATAGGAGGACTGTTTTGAGAAGTACCAGGCTCATCACCTACGTGAACCTAAATGCGGGGGTTCCCTAGCTCTATTGGCGCGAAACGATTGCTGATGAGTCACCTGGCGCTGCCTGTTAGAACAGCGCATCTTTTCCCCACAACGAACCAGCATAGCGGCCCGCGCCGCTTACGCCACAGGGCCGAAAGGCGCCGTGCGTCTGCTGGTTCTCGTTGGTTTTAACCCAGTATCTCAAGGTACTAAGGGAGTCCGACCTTCCACTCGTGGTTGCGTCGAAACCACAATTTTTGGACCGCCTTCTCGGGGTATCCGGGAGGGCTAAAGTTGGATCGAGGAAGCAGAGATTAGGCTGCCGTCGAAGCTTGCGTCTTTCCGAAGAGGTTGCGGCATTGGAATCCCCACCGATCATGTTACGGAGTCCACTTCTGATTCCTAGAATTTCCTTCCTCGTAGAAAACAGCTGGGGCGCTAGAGGAAAGGTAGTTAAAGGTTCTGAAGTGTGTCAATATGTGTGTGAAGGAAACTACAGCCGCTCATTACCACACGGGCCCATGGTTAGACTGACACACTACTCCAGCTAATTATGGAACCCTGGGGAGGGCACTGTTTGCCGCACGTGTCGCACGTCAGATTGGTGCCGGAGTGGGCCTAGCAGTCATCGATGAATGACCGTCCGGACGTTCTGCAGTCCTTAACAGGCGCCACGGGGGTAACTGTTAGGGATGGGATTGAATCCCTTTTGGGATACGCCACTCATTCTACTTATACGGGATGTTGTGGAGGCAATTTGAATGCGTATTTGGCCCGCACAATGGCTGCTGATGGGCAAGTCTAATCGACAAGTTTTATCTTTCGCAGATATGTCTGGTGTCTGTCGCTCAGGGATGCGGCCTAAAGGATAGCAGCGTATGAGCAGTGTATTTGCCGATTATGGCTGGGTTTTCCATCTAGATCACGGATCCACATGGAAGGCTCCGATCTGTCAAGTTCAATGCAGAAAGCACAAACGCTTACTCACCTGGGGATGTAGGAAAACATTCAAGGAATCCGGAGTGACATACCTATCACAGGTGGAGGATGTTTAAACTTCGGTACATAATTTAAAGCCATAAAAATGGAGAACTTTGAAATTGGCCCATACAAAAACATGTGGAGGTTCACAGAGCTATCTGCGGGCGTTTGCGTTGAACCCAGAGGGACAAGAACCACGTTGGTCTGTGTGGAGGCTGCTGTATCGAGAAGCGCTGCGAACTTGTGTAGTTATAGAGAGCTACGCAGCTGTTCTCCAGCACGACTTCCCCTATGAGAATGTGTCAGCGCCGTTATCGACGAGTGTGAGGCACGACGCCTTCCTTCAGATGAAGTGTCGGAGATTGCCAGGGCCGCGCGAACGCAGCCCCACACACAAAAATTTAGCTGCTGGCTAACCTCAATGAGAAGCTGCCACACAGGTCAGCCCAAGCCAAAGTGCAATGCAAGGGCCTCACTATGGGGTTCCCGCCTTGATGATCGCGAGAGTCCCCCAGCCAGGTAAGTTTATGAGCCGGCCAGCGCCGGGAGGCCATCCGACTGCGTGGCGTAAACCAGGCAGGCAGTGGGAGAAGTCGTTATCGCTCAGCGAGACATCGGCGCTGACGCAGCCAGATGGGCTGAATGGTATTTTCGGAGCACGTGGTGAAGTTATGAAGCCATGCGAAATAGATTGGATCCGAATGAATCATCATCAGCGTTTGTCCCGCTTGGTGGCGTGGTCCGCTCTTCTGGTCTGGTGACGCCACTTCTCCCGATCAAACGTTTGGTCGGGATGGACACCTGCTACTTCAAGTCCATATGCATCGTATCTAGCCAACGGTGTTTCGGGCGTCCTCTGTGCCGTTTTCCAGGGACTTCAAGGTTCAGGCCAATCTTACACACGGTGTCGTCGTTAGCGCGAAGGACGTGGCCATACCATCGTAGACTTGCTTCGCGCAACTTGTCAGCTATCGAGGCGACACTGAACCTTTGTCGCATGGTTTCATTGCGAACGCGGTCCAATCGCGTTACTCCAGCCTTCCACCTTAGCATTTTTCGTCTCCATTACACCGAGGCGGCTTTCAATTTCCTTCGTCACGGGGCCAGCACTCAGCACCGTACGTCGCTACTGTGGCGGACGACTGCTCTATACACCTTTTACTTAAGGGACTCAGGGTATTGTCTTGTCGCAAAGCACCCCAGTCAACGAACGCCATTTGGACCAGGCTGCACTTACGCGCTCGTTCACCTCCAACTTTAGGCTGCCATCGGGCGCAACTGTTGATCCGAGATACTTGAAAGCTGTGACTCGTGAGAGCTCAGTACCATTGATCTTAATGGATCCATGCTCGTTCACATCCGTCGTCAAATATTCCGTCTTTTTGACGTTTAGCTTGAGTCCGAACAATGCTAAGCGGCTCGCACCACGCCTGTGCCTGTCGCTCGAGCTCTGCTGTTGTCTTCGCATGCATGCATGACGTCATCGGCCATACAGCAGCGTCCAAGGAGCTGCCCTTTGGAGATCGGGTGTAATGGCATCCATGAGCGATCACGAAGAGCAGTGGGGAGAGCGTAGATCCCTGGTGTACTCCGACAGAGATTGGAAACTCCATCGAGGTGCCCGCTGGTGCTCGCACTCGGCTTATTGGGCACGAGTAGAGGATGCGCAACCACTCAATAAGCTCTTCAGGGACGCCGTGTCGTCGCAAAGCGTACCACATAACTCTCTCGCGGGACGCGGTCGAAGGCCTTCTCCAAGTCCAGGAAGGCGAAATGCACCGGTTTCTGTTTCTCGCGCGGTGCTTCTCTAGCTGAAGACGAACGGCGTGTATGGCATCAACCGTCCCACAGCCGCAACGAAACCACACTGATTATTGGAAAGCTGAACGACATCCCGAATACGTCCATCGACAATTCGCTCAAAGGTTTTTCATGGTGTGCGAAAGAAGGCGAATTGGACGGTAACTAGAACAGTCTGCAGGACTGCCCTTCTTCTTTCAAATCGGAGTAGTCGTGCTTTACTGCCAACCTCAGGCACTTTCTTCTCAGCAACAACCTGATTGAAAAAACTCAGTCAGCCATTCAGCAGGGCACCAGCATTTCGACTTTCAGAGGTCAGCTGGCAGGTCATCGGGACCAGTGGCTTTGCCTGACTTCATCTTCCTCAGGGCTGCTTCAGTTTCGCTCACTGTGATCTTCTGAACGGGCCCGTATACGATGATGCAAAAGGAACAGCAGGATGTTCAAATTCTACATTCGAGATTTCCTCGAAGTATTCGCGCCATCTCTTCACAGCCCTTTTACGATCCATCAGAAGATGGCCGTTCTCATCGTTAATGCCAAAGAACTTTTTGATGTCTTCTGCTTGGCGACAGCGAGCTTTGGCGAGTCGGTAAAGATAGCGCTCACCATAGCGCGTCTCCAATTTTCCGCTCAGGTCAGCGTAGTGTGCGGCTTTAGCAGCGGCCACTGCCTTCTTTGCCGCTTTCCTCGCTTCTCGATAATTCCGCCAATTACAGACTGTTTTGTCACCGATAAGTACGTGATACAGCCGTTTCTTTTCCCTAACCTTCTCTCTGACATCGTCAGTCCACAGCAAAGCCTGCCTGTCGACACAACGCCGTCCAGGCTTCGTTGTGCCGAGTTCGAGGCGCGCAGCCCGAGTTATCGCATTGGTGGCATCCTTCCAGGTTTCGTCGACAGTTGTTACCGTCGGCAGCCGAATGCGAGAAATAACAGCTGCTTCCTTCTCTTTCGGTCGCCACCATTTGATTCTAGCTTGTCCCGCATCGCTCAACACGTTTACACCTCGGAAGTGTGATCTCCAGCGAGCAGATCAGTGGACGGTGTTGCGTGGCAACCGTCTCATGCGGCACGGTCTTCGCGTCTGTGACAAGGCCTTGGTCGCGACGCCTAACAAGGACATAGTCAATCTGCGTTTTGGCGTTCCCGCTATAAAACGAGATGAGGTGGGGCGTCACGCTTTCGAAATTTGGTATTCACGATGGTGAGGTCATGTGAGTCTGCATACTCAAGTATACGCTCATCATCGGCGTTGCGTGACCCATAGCCAAAACCACCATGACAGCTATAACCATCTTTCGTTGCTCCGACGTGACCACTAAGGTCACCTGCCACAACAATCATGTCTTGTGACGGCACTTCCGCTGTCTTCTCATCAAGCAGGGACCAAAACTCGTCCTTGGTTTGCTCGGAGCAACCTGTCTGCGGAGAAAAGAAATGACATCGTCGCTCTTCTACGGCAACAACAATCTTCATCAAGCGGTCCCAGAAACGTTCTACGCTTGCAATCGCGTCACGGAAACGCTCGGAGACGATCATACCGACACCACTGGTGGTCCTGGGACTTCCACATAGAACGGGCCTTGAAGCCTCGTCCTATGTTTCTTGACTGGCTAGAGGAACACCTCACCCCCTTGCATTGTACAGAAATCAAGCTTTCTTCGAACGTGCCCCTGCCAACTCAAAGGAGCGGCCCCAACAACCGTACCCACATTCACGGGACCACACTATCCACACTCGCCGGGCTTTGCGAGTGCGCTTCGGCTCCCGCGGACGCTGTAGAATTATCTCGCGATACATGAAGCACCATCAACCATGTGATGTGGCATGGGCCTTCGTAGGCCGGCCAGTCACAAGGGCTTGTCGCCTGTACTCGAAGGTCCGTGTTCAGCTCGGCTCGCAAAAGCGGGCAGTTTTGGCACCACGTGGAGGAACACACATCGCCACTGGACTTTGGAATGACTCGGATCAGAATATGCGAAAATGATTCATTCGGATCCAATCTATTTCGCATGGCTTCATAACTTCACCACGTGCTCCGAAAATACCATTCAGCCCATCTGGCTGCGTCAGCGCCGATGTCTCGCTGAGCGATAACGACTTCTCCCACTGCCTGCCTGGTTTACGCCACCGCAGTCGGATGGCCTCCCGGCGCTGGCCGGCTCATAAACTTACCTGGCTGGGGGACTCTCGCGATCATCAAGGCGGGAACCCCATAGTGAGGCCCTTGCATTGCACTTTGGCTTGGGCTGACCTGTGTGGCAGCTTCTCATTGAGGTTAGCCAGCAGCTAAATTTTTGTGTGTGGGGCTGCGTTCGCGCGGCCCTGGCAATCTCCGACACTTCATCTGAAGGAAGGCGTCGTGCCTCACACTCGTCGATAACGGCGCTGACACATTCTCATAGGGGAAGTCGTGCTGGAGAACAGCTGCGTAGCTCTCTATAACTACACAAGTTCGCAGCGCTTCTCGATACAGCAGCCTCCACACAGACCAACGTGGTTCTTGTCCCTCTGGGTTCAACGCAAACGCCCGCAGATAGCTCTGTGAACCTCCACATGTTTTTGTATGGGCCAATTTCAAAGTTCTCCATTTTTATGGCTTTAAATTATGCACTGAAGTTTAAACATCCTCCACCTGTGATAAGTATGTCACTTCGGATTCCTTGAATGTTTTCTTACATCCCTAGGTGAACAAGCGTTTGTGCTTTCTTTTTTTTTATTGAACTTGACAGATCGGAGCCTTCCATGTGGATTCGTGATCTAGATGGAAAACCCAGCCATATTCGGCAAATTCACTGCTCATACGCTGCTATCCCTTAGGCGATACCGGACATATCTGCGAAAGATAAAACTTGTCGATCAGACTTGTCCATCAGCAGCCATTGTGCAGGCCAAATACGCATTCAATTTGCCTCCACAACATCCCGTATAAGTAGAATGAGTGGCGTATTCCAAAAGGGATTCAATCCCATCCCTAACAGTTACCCCCGTGGCGCCTATTAAGGAGTGCAGAACGTCCGGACGGTCATTCATCGACGACTGCTAGGCCAACTCCGGCAACAATCTGACGTGCGACACGTGCGGCAAACAGTGCCCTCCCCAGGGTTCCATAATTAGCTGGAGTAGTGTGTCAGTCTAACCATGGGGCCGTGTGGTAATGAGCGGCTGTAGTTTCCTTCACATACATATTGACACACTTCAGAACTTTAAACTACCTTTCCTCTAGCGCCCCAGCTGTTTTCTACGAGGAAGGAAATTCTAGGAATCAGAAGTGGACTCCGTAACATGATCGGTGGGGATTCCAATGCCGCAACCTCTCCGGAAAGACGCAAGCTTCGACGGCAGCCTAATCTCTGCTTCCTCGATCCAACTTTAGCCCTCCCGGATACCCCGAGAAGGCGGTCCAAAAATTGTGGTTTCGACGCAACCACGAGTGGAAGGTCGGACTCCCTTAGTACCTTGAGATACTGGGTTAAAACCAACGAGAACTAGCAGACGCACGGCGCCTTTCGGCCCTGTGGCGTAAGCGGCGCGGGCCGCTATGCTGGTTCGTTGTGGGGAAAAGATGCGCTGTTCTAACAGGCAGCGCCAGGTGACTCATCAGCAATCGTTTCGCGCCAATAGAGCTAGGGAACCCCCGCATTTAGATTCACGTAGGTGATGAGCCTGATACTGCTCAAAGCAGTCCTCCTATGAACCAGTGAAGGTGTCACGTTTCATGCGCCGCGTACCCTTCACCGAAATGATTCCGCGGTGGTATTTTGAGAAACGCCCTCTTCACCCAACTCGCGAAGAACAACCGATACGATGGGCAGAGCGTGGCTCAAGTTCCATTCTGTTTCGAGGACTTGAGGATGTAGCTCTAGAAAGGGGTGTCCAACCGCTTTGTGCGGCTACTCCCCGAGTAACCCATCCCTGCCGATGTTCGCCACTGGTTTCTTGCGAGCAGAGTCCGTAGCCCCCTGGAACTTTCGCAGAACATCTCCATTAATTCAGGCGTCTTCGAAACGTACGAGATCCCTCTCCTTCAGCACGTTCCTTTAGGTGTATTGGTTAGCTCCGGACTACTCTTCCGTAGTTCTGTGCTTTGCTGATTCGATGTAAGGGTTTCGAAGTTGTGTGCGAACCGTTGTTGCTTCTCGATCACGTCCTATACCTTCCGTAATTTACATTTTCTGACCGTGTATCCACGGTCAGAAAATGTAAATAGGGTGGGCTGCTCTTTTTCCCCCGTGGGGTGGGCCGATCCCAGCAGCAGTGCACCGCTGGGCCGACCCGTGACGGGGCGCGAGCAAGTCCACGACCCCGTCCGGTCTCAAAAATCAAATAACCTTAACGAGATCCATTCGAACCTCTATCGAAGGTTAATTCGATAAGAACAGAAACTAAACTTTGATCTTAGCCAAAAGGCCGAGAAGCGATACTCAGCCGGCGGCCGACCGGGTGGTCTCCCGGCGGGGCCGCGTATGCGGCGCGGGTTCGGTGAGTGCGCTCAGCACACCCGATTTCGGCTGCTGGCGAAGAATTTTCGAAACTGCTGGGACCCTAGTCTCTCTCGTCTGGCGATGCTCCTGATGGCAGAGAAGGAAGGGTGGGCTGCACAGGACATGCTAGGAGGTCCACCATGTCGCGCTTAGGCAACCCGGCTGGATGAGTACATGGAGCAGGACAGTCCTACTGCCGATCAGTTATGCCAAGTAGTCATTCGGGCGTGCTGGTACATTATACCTTTGTCCTTGGGAAAAAAATTTCGAATTCCGAATGATCGAATAATATTCGATTTTCAAAATTTCGAATTTCGAATGATCGAATAATATTCGATTTTCAAAAATTCGAATTTCGAATGATCGAATAATATTCGATTCTCAAAATTTCGAATTTCGAATGATCGAATAATATTCGATTTTCAAAATTTCGAATTTCGAATGATCGAATAATATTCGATTCTCAAAATTTCGAATTTCGAATGATCGAATAATATTCGATTTTCAAAATTTCGAATTTCGAATAATCGAATTTCGAATTGTCGAGTATTCGAATAATCAAATGAACACCTTACTTATTGTGGTCACCCAATGATTGACATTTACTTAATTTTTATTACCCACTATAAACTGCGTTCGACGGAGCAGCATATACGAAGGCTTCAGATTCTCATTGCTCTTGTACCAGTTGGTTAATTGCGAAAAGGATCGGAGGACCGAACCGAGGCTGTGGAAGTCGGTGTCCAGGCTCAGATGCCGTTGTTCAAGCGCCACGAAGGCTGCTCCATCCATTTCCTTCACGAGACCAAAAGATGGTGACAGAGCTATAATGAAGCACCCTTGCTTCCCTAAGAATTTGTGCACCGAGAAGAGAGAAACACCTTGGATAGGCGAGCTAGATTGTTATAGATCTTGCTCCATAGCTTACTGCCTTTCTTTAGGTTATACCGAAGCTTCTAGGTGGTAAAAGAATGGCTAGCACGGACGAAGAAGTAACACAAAGGCGATCTGGTGCGGAAAAGGCACACTGGAGGCTCATGAATGGTTCAGTCTGTGTTCTGGCTCCGTTGAAGAGCTTCGCTTCACTTGTAAGCACATGGACCGAAGTCCATGGTTGTAACCTAATCTGATAAGACACTACGACTGGGTAGTGTTATTGCGAAAATGTGGATGACTCGCTTTCATAGGAAACGGAGTATTACTGGCTCTTGTACTCCATAGCGCTTGCTTGCTCTTACTCTGCTTGCTCTTACTCTCTTCTTTAACGTCTTTGCTGGCAGAAAGCAAGAGCTTCTCAGGCTCCAGAAAGTGCTACCTCCCTACCGAGGCTCCTTCCGGCTTTAGTCTTTCCGTCGTTGTACTTGGGGTAGAAATATAAAACGGAGATCCTCCCGTAGTATACCGAAGGCAAAAGCGTCATTGGACAGCCGTAACACGATTCACTTGTTATTCACCGACTCACGTGACTGGCAGCAGGACGCTCGATGGCGTTTGAAGAAAGCAGGGACGCAGCGGAGGTCCGCGTTTGCCCGCGCTTACCTCGCGTCGACTAACAAGGGAAGCCTCGCGTCGACTAACAAGGGAAGTGCCTGAAGCCTGAACGGGAAAAGCGAGTCATATAGGGAGAATCTCCACCCCTCAATTAGAATAAAATGTGTTTATTTTTTGCCAAGTCGCTAAAGCATAGGAGTAGGGGGTTGTTGTAGTTACAATGTAATCGGCGCCTCACCAGTTCGGCGGTCTTGTATGCCCGCGATGCCTCTGCCGCAAGCGGGTCGCAGCGCAGTGGATAGAGACGTTGCTTCATGTGAGGGAGATCGAGGGTACCAATTCTCCTGCGCTGCTGCACTTTTGCATTTCAAGTCATTGTTGAGATTTGATGGATTCTGACGTCTATAGCATTTCAGAGCTTTTCTACTAATTTTTCCAGCTGCATGCAGTGGTATTCAACATAATGATGTATAAACGTTCAACATCAGTGATACACAGGCACAACGTGCATGAAGAAGAAGCACTGGTCACAATACGGACGGCGTATAAAGGCTACAGGCTCCTCACAGTTTGTTTCCCTAGATGGACCGATGACCTCGGGAAAAACCATCCTGCTCGGATTTTCAAAGACCAGGAGTCGAGAGCGATGTCGCAAGTGGTTCAAATGAAGAAACGAGGTTTGTGGATCCCGCAAACTGACGCTAACAGCCATCGATACACTCTTTCCATCATTTTTGCCTGTCAACTGGAAATCAGAGGTCTACTGAAGGTTTCCTAAAACCTAACACCAACAATGTCCGCCGATGCTGGAGTGGTGATCCACCTGCTTACGCTGAAGTGTGGCCCACCTATGGGCAAGGAACCTTCGAGGGAAGAAATCAAGCTGGCCGAACGGATGGCCGGCATACTCAAGGACTTCGAAGCACGTCACCTTGAAGTTGACGAAGACGAACACCTGGAAGTAGTGGTAGAAGAGGAAGATTGGGATCCGCAAGATGAACTGATATACGTGGAGAGGCAAGTAAGCAGTGGGCATATGATAACGTTTTCGAGTGGAATGCTTTCACTCCCACGTCATTGTGCACGACCCTGCTTTTGACCTGCAAAAACGGGACAACATTCTTAAGGTAGATGTCGAAGCTGCTAGTAGCTGAAGGAGAACGGATTTGTTATAATGACATTGAAGGTGGTGTCGCTGGTATACCTGTGAGAAGCCTGTAGCTTTTATACGCTGCCCGATTGTGACCAGTGCTTCTGTTTCATGCACTTTGGGCCTGTGCATCACTGGTGTTGAACGATTCAAATCAGTTTCTTGAAGCCTCAATTGGGTGGTACCGAGGATGGAAGCCGTTACAACGATGTTTTGTTGCGATCAAAACTTCTAGCGCCAGGCGGCACTCGAATCCGCACCTCCCTCTGACCGGACGGGAATGCTCTACGCCATTACACCACCGGCGCTGTTTGATCGAACGCAACATCCGCTATCAGCGGCCGGCTCATCTCGATCAAACAGCGCCGGTGGTGTAATGGCGTAGAGCATTCTCGCCCTGTCAGAGGGAGGTGCGGGTACGAGTCCCGCCTGGCGCTAGAAGTTTTGATCGCAACAAAACATCGTTGTAACGGCTTACTGGTGTTGAACGTTTATACATCGTTGAGTAGCTTTCTCCTTGCCTGGTTGTTAAAAAACCGGTCAGTAATAAACAATTTGTTCTCGGCGTACAACTGGGAAATTAGGCAAAAACATCTGAAAATGGTATAGATGTCAGAATCGTTCAACTCTCAACCAAACATATGAAATGCAAAAACGCAGCAAAGCAGGAGAATCGAACCCCCGACCTCCCACACATGAAACAGCGTCTCTATACACTGAGCTCCGAGCCACTTGCCGGGCGTACAATACCCATAAATTCTATTGTAACAGACTCCCTCGATAGCCACGGATCTCCCTCGATAGAGAGCCTTCGGGCTCTCTTGTTAAGAGGGATCTCGGGCCGCTTGTCGCAGGGCCACGTGGCGCGCCCCCGGGTGGTGGATAGGGGAATTAAACGCGAACCAAATGCGACCGTGTACTGCCCAGAGACGCAGGTGGGATGCAGGGGATGGACTCCTTGCTCCTGCTGTGTCGGGTCGATGCGTTCCTTGTGCGTGGGAGCGGCATGTTCGTGCACAGTGTGCGTGGATGTGTCCGTGACTGTGCGGATTGTAACTGTGTCGGCTCGGCCAAAAGCTTGCACTCGGTAGACTGGGAGTACATGTAAGGCGATTCGAGGCCGCCTTAAGTCTCGCCCCGTCCCTTCGGGCAGTCTGGCTGGCTGCCCGGAGTACCCCGCCCGCACGACAGAGCCTGACTAGCTACCCGTGTTGTATTCCAGTCAAACACAGCAGCACTAAAGGGCCTCATTCCCCTGACCCCGAAAGAGCCCCCATTTCTGCAGCGATGGGAAGGACGAGTACGGAGAGGCTGCTAAAATCTCAGGGCCTAACCAGGCTGCGCAAACTGAGAAGGACTAGGATGACGATCTGTACTTACAACGCCCGCACGCTTGCGTCGGAAGCATCCGTCGAGGACCTGATGATGCAAGCCAGGAAGATCAAGTACGACGTCATCGGACTGACCGAGACGAGAAGACACCACCCCCTACACGCCGCCTACGACTCCGGAGAAGAACTGTTCCTCGGAACATGCGACAGCAGGGGAGTAGGCGGCGTTGGTGTCCTCGTCAACACGCACTTGGCCATGAACATCGATTCGTACGAGTCTCTGACAAGCCGAATCGGACGTCTGCGACTGAAGCGATGTGGCTCCGTGCCAGCCTTGACTGTGTTCGTCGCGTATGCCCCAACATCCGACTACGACGACGAAGACGTCGAGGCCTTCTACGTGGAGCTGGAGAAGTTCTATAAGGAAGATCACACCTTCTACAAGGTGATCGTCGGCGACTTCAATGCCAAGATCGGGCCACGAAGGTCGCTGGAAGAGCTTCACATCGGAACCCACGGTTTGGAGTGGAACGAGCAAGGTGAAAGGCTGTCTGAGTTTATCATGTCGACCAAGACCATCCATGGAAACTCGCAGTTCCAGAAGCCTCCCTCCCTACGATGGACCTGGGAATCCCCCGGTGGCCAGTTCCACAACGAGATCGACCACATCATCTTCAATCGCAAGTATTGCCTGACCGATGTCTCCGTTGTCCCCAAGTTCTACACGGGATCGGACCACCGCCTCCTTCGCGCGAGGTTCCGCTTTTCGCGTCAAGGAGAGAAGGCCGCGAAGTTCAAGAAGAGGAGTCCCAGAACGACCATCAACTGGGATCTCTACACCTCTCTTGTCGGCCTTTGGGAAGATGCCGTCATGGACAACGTCGACGAGGAATACGATCGCTTCGTGCACCATCTCCACGATAGTGCTAAGGGAGCCGAGAGCTTGAAGACCACCAAGAGACGCCTGTCTCCGGAAACTCTCGAGCTGATACGCCAACGTGGAGCAGCACGAGCGTCAGGCAACTATCAACTGACGTCCGAGCTTGCAAAGCTATGCAGAGCGGCGATAAAGGAAGATCTGAAGGAGAGAAGGGCGGAAGTGTTGGCTGAAGCAGCAGAGGCAGGGCTGAGCATCCGCAATGCCCGCCGGAACTTCGCCAACTTCAAGACCAAGATGACCGCTCTCCGACGTCCTGACGGAACCGTCACCTCTTCCAGAAGGACCATGGAGAAAGTCATCCACGACTTCTACTCCGATCTCTTCGATAGCCACGTCCACCTGCCCCTACGCCATCTTCCGCAGGATGGATACGTCATCCCCTCTGTTCTCCCTTCCGAGATCCGACACGCCATCTCGTCGGTGAAGAAACGTACAGCACCCGGTCCTGACAGGATCAGAGCTGAACACCTGAAGAACCTCCCGCCAGCGCTCATCAACACCTTGGCGCGGCTCTTCACACGCTACCTGTCCGAATGCAAGGTTCCATCTCAGTGGAAGACCAGCAAGACCGTCTTGCTGTACAAGAAGGGAGACGTGCACGACATTGGCAACTATCGCCCGATTAGCCTGCTGTCGGTAGTCTACAAGCTGTTCACTCGAGTCATCCTGAATAGGATTAGTAGAACGCTGGACGAAGGACAGCCATGCGAACAAGCAGGATTTCGGAGAGGATTCAGCACGATCGACCACATACACACCATTACGAAGCTCATCGAAGTGTCGCGAGAGTACAAGCTGCCGCTTTGCCTTACGTTCATTGACCTGAAGAAGGCATTCGACTCCGTCGAGACTGAAGCGGTTATGGAAGCCCTGCTCACCCAGGGCGTTCCTACTCAGTACATCAGAGTCCTTCGAGAGCTGTACAGTGGATTCACGACCAAGATCTCACCATTCTACAACGACGTCGTCATTGACGTGAAGAGAGGGGTTCGACAAGGGGATACCATATCCCCGAAGCTCTTCAGCGCCACCCTCGAAAACGTCATGCGCGAACTAGAATGGGATGACATGGGAGTGAAGGTCGACGGCCGGCAACTGCACCATCTTCGCTTCGCTGACGACATCGTGCTCATAACACCGAGCATCACTCAGGCGGAGCGAATGCTGGCCGACTTCGATCGCGTATGTGGAAGCGTTGGACTGCAGCTGAATCTTACGAAGACGATGTTCATGAAGAACGGATGGGTTTCTGATGCCCCATTCTCGCTCAACGGAACGAACATCTCCGAATGCGCCAGCTATGTGTATCTGGGTCGCGAAGTCAACATGGCCAACGACCTAGCACCAGAGCTGAGCAGGAGGAAACGAGCGGCTTGGGGAGCTTTCAAGAGCGTCGAAGAAGTCGTGAAGAAAACGAAGAACGTCCGACTCCGTGCCCACCTATTCGACTCCACTGTTCTTCCTGCCCTAACATACGCCTCAGAGACCTGGGCTATACGAAAGCAGGATGAACACGCGATCAGCGTCGCGCAGCGTGGAATCGAGAGGACGATGCTCGGAGTGACACGACTCACGCAAGTGAGAGAAGGCCTCCGGAGTTCCGAGCTTCGCCGACGTTCGAAGATCAGAGACGCTGTCGCATGGGCCAAGTCGTCGAAAATCAGGTGGGCCGGCCACGTAATGCGATTCGCAGACACCCGCTGGACGAGAGCCGTCACAGACTGGATTCCGCGGGATGTCAAAAGAACACCAGGACGCCCACCAACGCGTTGGTCGGACTTCTTCGTGAAAGCCCTGAACGACCGATATGACGCTCTTCGTGTTCCTCGAGCGAGGAGGATCCATTGGACCACTCTGGCACGCGACAGGGACGAATGGAGACGCTGCTGGCGCCCGCTCGAGCAAGTCGATGATCAACGGGACGACAGGTGATACAGGTGAACAGACTCCCTACTCCTTGTGTTTAACGACTTGTCAAAAAATAAACCCATTTTTACACTAATTGAGGGGTGGGGATTCTCCCTGTATGACTCGCTCTCCCCTTTCAGATATACGCTCCAGGCCCTTCCCTTGTCAGATTGCATACACACAATTCGGCCACTTTGAATGACGCGCGAAACAAAACATCGTTCTTATAAAAAGGTCTCAATTCCCTAGTTTTCGAAGAGGAGTGCCATTAACTTGTTAAGAGGTTGATAAAGAATATTCGAAATTCGATTATTCGAAATTCGAAGCCTTCGAATATTCGAATAAACGAATAATTCGAATATTGGACTTTCTCGAATATTCGAATAAACGAATAATTCGAATATTGGACTTTCTCGAATATTCGAATAATCGAATAATTCGAATGTTGGATTTTCTCGAATATTCGAATAAACGAATAATTCGAATATTGGACTTTCTCGAATATTCGAATAAACGAATAATTCGAATATTGGACTTTCTTCGAATAGTCGAATATTCGAATATTCGAAATTCGAATTTATTCGAAATTCGACTATTCGAAATTCGAAAAGGACAAAGGTATATGGTACATCTTGTAGGATATCCCACGTGCGTCTCTCGAAGAATGTTCACCCGATTCTTGTTACGTTGAATGGCGATGTTTATTCTCCACCAAGATCGTTAGCCTTATTCCGGCTTGCGTCTCCGCATTATCTTCTTCAATGCATGGAAAAATGTAATCAAATTTGGGTAAAATGCCCCCCCCCACCCGAACTCTGACTCATTTTTGAAATACATTTACAAAGCGAAAAGATCTAAAACGACACCTCAGCGTCATAGAGTGAGGGCCGAAACGTACACCGGAATAAAGCCGTAAACCATTCTTGACCGAAGTAAACACCGTCAATCGAATTTATATCGCAGACGTGCCTTGAGTGCAGCATTCATCGGCAGCCGCAGCCTCGTGCTATTGGAAGGATGGCGGGATAACGCCACACGTCGAATTATCTTCCCGGCTTCAGAGAACGCCAGGGAAAACAGGAAATTTATTCCTCAAATGCGGCGGAATCTGCCCTGAGCAAATGCTGTTGCCGACTGCAGCTCTACACTTGACTGCGTCAGGAATTTCAGTTTCTCTCTACCCGCCGAGTAGTTGATAAGACCGACTGTCTTCACCACTAGAATCCAAGAATCTGTTCGCAGTAACCGTACTGCTTGCAGCACAACTGCTTAGACGTCACGAACAGTAACCGTGTGGTGCGCGGAGATGACACAGTCCTCCAGGGTTAGCTCCGACTGTGGAAGGCATGAGTTCGTGGGCACACGTGGTGGTCGCACCGATCTGAGGACGACCATGAGGTAGCAAACACCTCAACCCGTTCAGGTTGCCCTCCCGGATTCGCCGGGAAGGCGGTACAAAAATTGTGGTTTCGACGCATCCATCGAGTGGAAGGCCGGAAGCCCTTAGTACCTTGAGATACTGGGTATAAACCAACGAAGCAACGCGGCACAGGTCGCCTATTGGCACCGCGCCGTACCCGCCGCGGGTTGCTTGCCGGGCTTCAGCGTGTGCTCCAACTCAACAGTGACCGCCTGAGTGAGTGCTTTTCGCCGATGGCCCAGAACTTGAGGGTAGACCAGCTCCTATTCGGACACGTTTCGAATACGGGCTTCCGACAGCTGTTCTGTAGGCGAACTACTCCTAACCTCAACAGTCCTTATATGTACGTCCTTCGTTTAGATTATTTGAAGTTTCCATGAACGCGTAGCATCTCGACGGGTTTCTCAAATTCAAGGTCTATCAACTCGATGCATTCAGTCGATTTGGAAAGAAAATTCAAGGACAGCGACAGACCGTGTATTTCTGACCTAAGAGTCTGAAGAATCACCGGACTCAGCTCAATGTTTTAGAGTGACAACAGAAACTTTGCTGGAATTCGTTTAAATAGCCGGTTCCTGTCGCGAAAATAGACAGCATTGGGAGTTGCTGGCGCGTCAGCCAAACATAACCAAGCAGAGCACCAGCCAGACACACTCTAGTCAGTCAGAATACTGACCGTACAAGCATTCTCTTAATGACACCCCAATTTGATGCGATTTGACGGACATGCCGCTCCCGCCACACAATGGTGCCCATGTTCACGACATGGCGTACCAAACAGGCCGGTCTAGCGATATCGAGGCGGCAGCGTTGCCGCATGCTTGCCATTACAAGAGGTCCCATGGTCAGCTCAAACTGTGGTCGACATCGAACTCGGCCGAGAGATTTTGCGGATCTGAAGGATGCCGGCCCTGGATAAATGATGAGCGACGCGAATGTGTCTCTTGCGAATTCAACAGCGAATTGAGAACAGTGGTTTCGCGTACAGGGAAGGTGATCGACCACTATTAAGGAAGATCATCGTCTCTTAACGGCTCCTTCAGGGGACGCGGCGACTGAAATGTCGAAAGCTCCGAATTTATGCAAATAGGGAGACTTCTCGTCCTGTAAGCAGGAAATGCTTAGCGCCTCTGATAAGCATTCAGGCGTTCGCTCTGTGGATGGGAAGTTCATGGACCGTATTCATCCTTGAGTTTGTTTTTCAATCGTCTTACTCCTACCATACTGCTGTACATCGACTTGTCACAGTCACAGGGGCAGGGACACGGGGAACGGCGTCCTGGATTACACCCTTCATTCTACGGATGAGGTCCGAGAATCAGGACCATGAACCCCTCATCCGTGGTATGAAGGGTTCATAGGGGATTCAGACATGAAACTGCGGACGTCATTCCCTCCATCCTCCGTAAAGACCAATCAGTCCATCTGGTCGCTCTCAGCGTCGATGTCTCGCAGAGCGATAACGATCTCTCCGTCCGCCCGCCTGGTTTACGCCGCGCAGTTGGACGGCCTCCCTGCGCTGGCCGGCTCATAAACTTACCTGGCTGGGGGACTCTCGCGATCATCAAGGCGGGAACCCCATAGTGAGGCCCTTGCATTGCACTTTGGCCTGGGCTGACCTGTGTGGCAGCTTCTCATTGAGGTTAGCCAACAGCTAAATTTTTGTGTGTGGGGCTGCGTTCGCGCGGCCCTGGCGATCTCCGAAACGTCTTCTTTCTTAAGGAAGTCTGTCATGTGATGCAACATGTGCATTCTGGTCTTGGAGCGCTATAAATCTGGGCAAAATGCATCATTACCGAAGTCACTGGAAGTCCTGCTTTAACAAACTAGACGTGGGCATTCTAATGAAAAGCGAAAACTGCCCAGGGTGTAACGACCAGAATGTCTTGGCCGTTGCCCAATGTTTCGAAATGCGTCGACGAAAAGAAATCGCTTACCCTGGCCTTGAGCTGGTAGGCCAGAACTCACTGTTCATGAAGCATCGCTCATGACTCTACCTTAGCCCTGTATTCGATCTATTTTGGAATGCGGAACGGTTGCTTCTTCTCTTCACAAAAATAAAGATATTGCACGACTTGAAGACACCCGGATCAGACTTACTAGAAAAACGTTTACAAGGCGTGGAGACTTTCTTTACGTCAAAATTCAAGGCTCGGTTATTAGAACAATATATGGTAGGTGTTTCGAACTATCAAGTCTAGTGTTTAGAGGGAAAGTGTTCCATTTATGAATGGTTTGACAGCTTTATAACGAGCAGCCCGCAGTGAACTTTTCATAGTTTTATGCTCTGAGAAGTCCATAACAAGGGGGATTAATATATGTTGTTCTTCTCTAAACCGAAGACCACAGTACGAACTAATTTTTATTTCATTTAAAGCAGGTGAAGCCTACCTTGAACTTAGCAAGACTACTTCTCCCCAGGAATCCAAATATTCTTTCAAACGCATCGCGGCAAGAACAAGTTTTCTGTGCGTAGTTATCTAGGAGCTGTCTACCGTTTGTGAATGTTGTTGCCTCGTTGTATTGCAGTCTTTGACTGACGCCTGTCTTCTACGGAGTAATTAAGTAAATAAACAAATGTAAAATGTGTATTTAAATAAAGAAACAAATAAATAGTTTTATACGTTGCAATCCCTTGTAAATTCATGACACATGTCGCGAAAACACACCGCAGATGTGGGGGAGTGTACAGCGAGGGGTGCGTCAATGCAACAGGTACCGATTTTATTTCCATTTTCTGCATTTCGTTGTAGTTGTATTGGTTTTCTTTTGCAATCAGTTGTTGTTAATTGCGCTGACAGCAGCTGTGACTCGAGTTGTATAGGTATATCTGTCGTGTTCCTGTCATGGCCATGTCGTTGAAGTGCTTGTTATTCTTTTGTGATTAAATTATGTCTTCTGTGTTGTTACAATTGTTATAATTATTGTTTGTTGAAAAATTCCAAACAACAAGCGAGGAAAACTGAACAAACAATGCGAAAAGTACAGAAGTGAACAATGTAACAAACAAAACTCTTAATAAAAAAGAGTGCGTCAACAAGTTTATGTAGTCTGTTTGTGTCAGCCGCAAAATTCTTCTCCTCCTGGCTACATCAAACTTTTATGGCTTATATTTTAAAGAAGAAATCGGAAGTCCTCTTCTGCATGGGACAGTACTCCTCAAGCCGCAGCATTTCGAGATATTTTCCGGTACATGTCGCGTAGGTGAGCAGCGTTGGTAGGTGGGAGCGCGCCAGCAAATAGTAACTAAACAGAGCACAGGTCGAACATATGTCAGGCCATCAGGGTACCAACTGTACATGCCCTCTCTGAATGGTATGCCCATTCCATGCGGTATAATAGGTTTAGGCGTTCCCATTTACCAATGCTGCTCACCTACGCGACATATACCTTCACAGCTATTATATCCCTCTAATTTGTCAGTTAATCAACTTCGACTGCCGACTACCAATTTTGGCTGCACCGATTTTCTAGGAGACTTGAAGTCGAGGTTTTAATGCCAACTGAAAAACTGTAGGAAACCGCGCTGCTTCCGCTAAAGAATGAAATTTCTTCACTGAAACGGAACTATCACGGGATCCAAGACACAAGGAGCACTGGATGCGGGAATGAACAGTCGATTGCACCGCAAAGCTACAGGAATTTTGAGGCCGTTCCCTTCAATAAACCTTCCTGAACAGTAGATTACGCGGCGACGTTCTTTTTATCATTTTCTTTTAGCATCCGTTTTCACTTCTCCATCTTCGAGTGTTCCTGAGGAGTCAAAACTTCGGGTCAATTCAGCAAATCAGTGCAACCGTACGCGAAACCCATGTAACAGTTTTTGAGAAACTTCAGGTAAAACGTATTTGCCGATGCCACGTCTGCAGTAGCCTCAAAAAGTGGCACACCGGAACAAGCTCACCTTCTTGTTCTTTAAAAATCTATGAAGCTTTACTCTAGCTAAGGTTGTTTTTTTGGTTTTTGGTTTTTTTTTAATTCCATGGGCCGATTGGCCGCTATCGTTATGGTAGAAGTAACGGCACGTTTCCGAACCCCCGCATTGCGTCCTCGTGACAAATCAAATCAATGAGAAGCACAAAGGTCAGCCTTACCATAATCGCGGTGTGCGGCTGAGCCTGGTGGCTGCACCTGATTGGCTGCCATTGTTACGGTAGAAGAAAGGACACGTTCCCGAACCCCCCGCGTTGCGTCCTCGTGACAAATCAAGTAGCCCGTAAATTCTTAAAGTCTCCTGTGTTATGCTTAAGTGATTGCTACGAGATAAAGTGAAAGGTGCGTTATCAATTCCATGGGCTGCATTTCTACAATATTTAAACCAATTGGGCACATGTAGTGTATTCAGTGAAAGATTCCGTTCTCTTATCCGCCATAGCCTAGACACTTGGGTTCGGTTCTTGATATCAACAGCTAGAATTCCTTCAAATCCTTCAAGTTGGCTAAATCGAAAGAGACTTCTTCTGGAAGGAAGGAAAATCCGCCGGCTAGTCCACAGGCTAGTCACCGCACTTCACTGTGTCATGGGTATAGTACGCCTTAAAATGTCAATAGGGGTACATGTCGCGAAGACGCATCGCGAGGGTGCAGAAACGCACCGTTACTCCTACCGCAATCGCGGCAGCCAATCATGCGCCCTGCCTGTGAGTCTGAGCCGGTGCGTGATTGGCTGCCGCGGTTACGGTAGGAGCAAAGGCACGACCCCGCACGGCTGTGGCGCGCCTTCGCGGCATGTACCGCCTTAGGTCTCCTAGCGGCATAACGTCCGGGCATACTCGATTTGTCCCGGCCTTGGCCAGTAAGCCCACCCGTTTTATTCAGCAACTAGAGGGAACCACTATTTAACTTTTTCCAACTCCGTTACCTTACCACTGGGTGTCTCAAAAATGATAAGCATAGTTTGAAAGGCCATAAAATTGCTCTCGGTAAAGCTGAGTGAGTGATTTAGGTCCCGTATGAAAGCGCATGCAAGTGGAAGTCTTAATGCATGAGAATAGCACGATTGCGCCACGCTTCCGTCCAAAGCTACACATTTTAGACTGAAGCATACTTCTTCGTGCAGAAGCTTGAACAACAGTTTCAGGATACGTCTATACTTATCATATGCACTATATTTTCTGTAGTAGGAAAATTTCTTGCAAAAAAAGGAGAAAGGAGAGTTGGAGGCAAGGTCAGTACCGGCCAGTGCATAGTAGAGGAAGGTTAGGACGACAGAAGACAAAGAACAAAGGACGAAGAATGGCATTATTGAACTTTTTGGGATACGCAGTGCATTCCACTTCCAGGGGTTTTGTGAAGGCAACTCCCACGCCCATTTTGCCTACACAATGATTAGCTACCCTTAGCGATATAGGGATTGGGCCCAAATGTCAAATGAATTCGAGACGCATTCGAAAACCACCGTTTCTTCTACTACGCTATACGCCCCTCCTATCAATAGTTCCTTTGTCCATTCCTATTAAGGGAGCGCGATTCATATTAAGATTTTCGTCCCTCATGTGCTTCTCGGCAGACTGAAAGCGTGTGAGAGACCGGTTCAAGTGCTTATTGAGGTTCCTTGCTTTGCTCCCACATCAGCACAACAAAACGTTTTTAAATCTCCCTTATGATATCGGCCATGAAAGTAAGGGGTCGAGAGTTAAAGAGACAAAAACTCTGCCAAGTTAGCGTTACGTGTGCAATCCTTAACAAGAGCTATATAGCGTATTCCTCTACATACTCTGTATACTCCTGCAGCGAAGCCATGGCGCTTGACAGGGTTTTTCTCAAAGAAAATGTCGAAAATGTTGAAGAGTGACTCACAGGAACGCTACGAGATCGGAGGGCAGTCCCCATTCCCCTACGACGCTGATCCCCGAAGTTGGTCCATTCTCTGAAGCAGCTGAACGGCGAAGCACATGCTGAAGCAGGAGCAGTTGCCTACAACTCACAGTGTATAAGTCAATGGAGTAAGACCACACAGAACCCTCGTGGGACCGATCAGCACCTGTAGGCGTAGAGCATTCCCGCCCGGTCAGAGGAAGGTGCGGGTTGGAGTCCTGCCTGGCGCTAGAAGTTTTGATCGCAACAAAACATCGTTGTGACAGCTTACAACCTCGATACCAGCTGTGAGGCTTAAAGAAACTGATTTGAATTGTTTCTAGCTAGGCACGCTTCCTTACCCACCTCTGGGTAAGGAAGCATCCCTACCATCGATGTCGAACACGTTGAAACGTACACCCACTACAGATTGATGGCTCAGTATCACTCACATCCCTGTATAGCACTAGGAATGTCCGTCAGCAGACCTGCTTCGTCTAGGGCTGTTTCCGACCGATTACAGCTCGTCGTGCCTAATCGAACGTCTTACATTTCTGCCTGTCGCCGTGCTTTAAGCCACGAGCCGGGATGAATTTCGGAAAAGGCGACTTAGGACAAAGATAGCAGCCACAGTGCCCTCTACTATGCTACCATCAACTCGGTTAATCTTTTAGGGATATATTGGCGAGAACCGTAAGAGGAAGGCTTTAGCTTCGAGTCCCAGTTGCAGAATCTCGAATAAAATGAGGCTTCCTCACATACAGGATTCTCAAGGAGTTCATTGCTTGGAATGTACGACGACCTGTAGAATCTGTCTGTGCAAGCCTGTAACAATCCAATTGCTATTTAGATGAGGCGATATTTCTGTTGCCAAACGCATAATTGTAATTATTGTTGTTATTTCTGGAGAGAAATTTGCTGTAAATTGCTTGAAATTTGCTATCCTTTTATTTGCTTACACTAGAGTGTGTTTTGTAATAAATAAAATAAAAGAAATTTTATCTGTATCACCTATGGGACGCGAAGAGCGTCATATCGTTCGTTCAGCGCTTTCAAGAAGAAGTCTGACCAACGCGTTCGCGAGCGTCCCGGTGTTCTGAACACCAGAAAATAAAAATTGGAGACAATGATTCGGCGTCTGTGCTATGGTGGTGATTTCTTTGTGAACGGTGAAGCACTGAACTGCTGTAGACCAGGTGGGAGACGAGTGTGGTTCGTCTACGACGACACAACAAGTTCGAGCCGAATGTTTTGCGCATCCTAGATGGAGGTTATTAACGGGGATCTTTGTTCCTCAAATCTATAAGGTACAGCAAGTAAAAAAAGGGCAATTTACAGTTTTCTCTCCACCGATAGCTCGTCGTTGTTCAGAATTGAACCTAACATCTATTTCCTTCATTTACGGCATCTTCTTCTTCTTCTCCTGAGCGTTTAGTCCCGCGCAGTCGCAGGGTCCGCTGTTCTTGTGATCTGTCGCCACCTCATCCTATCAAGGGCGTCATCTGCCGTAGCGCCGACTTCGGCTAGATCTCTCTTGATGACGTCCTTCCATCTTTTCCTTGGGGCTCCTCTTGGACGCTTTCCTGGTGCCTCGAAATCTAGGGCCAACCTTGTGGGGTGATCCTCTGGTCTTCTGAGGACGTGTCCATACCACCTAAGGCGCTGCTCTCTCATCTTCAGCTGGATCGGGGCTGTCTTCATCACTGCCCTAACATCCTCGTTTCGCACCCTGTCCCGACGGGTCCATCCACATGCCCACCTCAGCATCCTCATCTCCGCCGCGTGCAGTTGCCGCTCCTGCGCCTTACCTAGGGCCCAGCACTCACTGCCGTAGAGGAGGGCAGGTCTCACAACTGTTCTATAGAGCTTGCCTTTGAGCGTCCTGGAGCATCTACGGTCGCAGAGGATCCCTGTGGACTCCCTCCACTTGAGCCAGGCTGCGTTTATCCGTCCCCTGACCGCCTGGTCCACACTTCCTTCCTCGGATAGGTCACTTCCGAGGTAGCGGAATTCTTCCACCTTCTCGATCTTTTCCCCTTGGCAGTCTAGGATCGATCCAGCGCACTGCTCAGAGCTGATGAACTTCGTCTTCTTCACGTTCAGCCGTAGGCCGTTGTCTGCGAGGGCTCTCTGCCACAGCTGCACCTTCTCCTCCAGCTCCTCCTGGTTGTCGGCTACTAGAGCGATGTCGTCCGCGTAGAGGATCGTTCTGAGAGGGCCTTCCTCAAGGTGGTTCACTATAGAGTCAAGTGTGAGCAGGAAGAGGAACGGGCTCAGAGCCGACCCTTGGTGTACCCCCACAGTGATGTCCACTTTCCTTGTCACCCCGTGTGGAGTTCGTATCGCCGCTTTCGAGCCCTCGTACATGTCCCTTATGACCGTGATCAGACGTTCCGGGACACCCCTCCCTCGAAGGGCATTCCAGATTACGGCCCGAGCTAGCCTGTCGTAGGCCTTCTCCAGGTCCAGGAATGCTAGGTAGCAGGGTTTTCGTTTCTCCCGATATTTCTCCATCATCTGACGAGCGATGAAGATGGCGTCTGTGGTGGACCTCTCAGGCATGAAGCCCCACTGCACCTGGGAGATGGGTACCATCTCCCTCAGCCTTGAGTCGACCAGTCGTTCGTAGATCTTCATCGTGTGTGAGATCAGTTTGATCCCTCGGTAGTTGGAGCATTCGGAAGCGTCTCCCTTCTGCTTGAAGATGGGGACTATGGTGCTGTTCCTCCAGTCATCCGGCATCTTACCTTCTTTCGTGATTCTGTTGAGGAACTGCGTCAACCAGTTGACTCCGAGGTCCCCGAGCACCTTCCAAGCCTCTACTGGCACACCGTCAGGCCCTGCTGCCTTTCCGAGTTTCATCTTCCCTATGGCCTTGCGAACCTCTTCTTGCGTCCAGGGTGGGATGGGTCCTTTCGTTGGTTGTTCTTCCTCGGCTTCCTGACGAGGGAACTCCTCGTTCAGGAGTTCCTTGAAGTACTCCTCCCATCTCTGTCTGACCTCGACCGGCTTCCGTAGCACCCTACCGTCAGCACTCTTCACAGTCTTCACTATTCGAATGTCGAGGCTAGCTCTATGACGCGCCTTGGCCAGGCGGATGGCGAACTTCTCTCCCTCTGGCCCGTCTAGTTTCTCGTACAGGGCATCCATTTCCGCGTTCTTTGCCTTCGCTACAGCTGTTTTTGCCAGCCTCTTCAGCTTCCTGTAGGCTGTGAGATGCTCGGGTGCCCTCGTCTGCTGCCACAGGTTGTAGGCCTCCTTCTTCCTCTTCACTGCAGCCTGCACCTCTTCGTTCCAGAACCATGCCGATTTATCCCCTCTGGTTCCTCCCTTTGTTTCTCCCAGGGTTTCCTTGGCACATCTCAGGATAGTTTGGGCTACCCTCCT